>CAUPSL010000117.1:15000-30000 GCA_963514005.1 Raja brachyura
GACACTGGTTCCAGTCGTTGAGTCATGAAGATTGACACAAAATGCTGGAGTAACTCAGCGGGGTTTGCAGAAGGGTGTCAGGCCGAAACGCCACCCACTCCTTCTCTCCAGAGACGCCGCCTGACCCCGCCGAGTTACTCTACAATTAATCTACAAGCTTGCACGTCTTTGGGGTGTGGGAGGAGAACAGAGCCACCGAACGAAGCCCACGTGGTCACAGGGAGAACGTGCAAACTCCACACAGACAGCACCCGAGGTGGGGATCGAACCTGGGTCCCTGGCGCTGTGAGGCAAGCGGCTCTACCCGCTGTGCCACAGTGCCGCCCATTGTAACACCGCTCAGTTTGCTCACATCGCAAACATCCGGGCGTTAGCAGCAAAGTTAACTGTTGAATGAAGGACAAAGATGCCGGAGTAACTCAGCGGGACGGGCAGCATCTCTGCAGAGAAGGAATGGGTGATGTTTCGGGTCGAGGCCCTTCTTCAGAAGGTGACAGAGATGCTGCCTGGCCCACTGAGATAGATGAACATTTCGTGTCTATTTTCGGTGTAAACCAGCATCTGCAGTTCCTTCCTACACACCAGTCAGGATATTGAGTATAGACGTTGGGACCTTGATGTTATAGTTGTACAAGACGTTGGCAAGGCCGAATTTGGAGTGTGGTGTTCAGTTTTGGGTCACCCTGCTATAGAGAGCTGGAAAGTGCACAGAGAAGATTTGCTGGGACCTGAGGGCCTGAGCTATAGGGAGAAGTTGTGCAGGCTCGGACATTACTGGAGCGCAGGAGATCTTATAGAGGTGTACAAGTCTTTTATCCTGAGTTGGGGAAAGGGCACATAGCTGAGGGGGAGAAGATTTAAAATTACCCGAAGGGGAACAATTTCACACAGAGGGTGGTAGGTATATGCAACAAGATGTCAGAGGAGGCGGTTGTGGCAGGTACCATAACATTGAACAGACATCATGGATAGGAAAGATTCAGCGGGAAATGAGGCCAATGCAGGCAGGTGGGGCAGGTGGAGATGGCGCATTACAGTCGGCATGGGCACGTTGGGCCGAAGGGCCCGTTTTCGTGCTCTTCACCACTCTCCGACTGAGGGGTTAAAGTGCTGGAAGCGTGTGAAGGAAGAGTTCTTGTTCACAGAATACTGGCACCAATTCGGGGACAGGAACAACCTGTTCTGATGGTACACTCGCAAACTGAGCCAAAGTGAAAGCCATGTCCCTGCACAGTTCCTTCTGCAAGGTGATTTGAACTGAAGACTAAGGATGTCACACCGTAATTAAACGCAGCTCCGGAGAAAGTGCACCTGGAGTATTGTTGCTGACCTAATCTCCCTGCCAAAGAACAACCTCCCTGCAACAGAAGATCAGTGACGAAAGATAGCCAGGGTGATCCCTGGCATTGGGGTCCAGTTGTCCCGAGGAGGATATTAAACGGGCTGGACCTATACTGCCAGGTCAGGTCGGGGGGAGTACCATGTAATCCCGCACTACCTGCTCCATGGTCGGATAGTCGGCGACTAAACCGTCTCCAGTGCCTGGTTTGCCAGGTGAGGAGGGGGCTGTGGGCAAGACCTGTCAAAGGGCGGATGAGCTCCTAGCGAGCCAACGGCCATCCACACTTCAGTAGAAGTTGCGATCACTGTCGTACACGGCATTGTAACGCACCGTGCCCGTTGATGTGTTCAACGATGATGATGATGGCCTCTACTCTCTTAAAAATACGATGCAATCTCCATGCAACGTTCCAAACTACTATAGTGCGTGCAGGGTAGAAAGTTCTCTTGGCTGAGGTGTCCAGGTCCGATGTCGCAAAATGAGGGGTCAGCTGAAATGATGAGAAATGTCTCCAACCAGGGATAGTTTAGTTTAGAGGTACAGCGCGGAAACAGGCCTTTCGGCCCACTGAGTCTGCGCCGACACAAGCACTAGGGACAATTTAAGAGCCTGTCCCACCAGCACGCGTTTGCACGCGTCTAGCGCGACCAAACGTGGTCGCTTGAGGCGTACGGCCTTGCGGGGCCGGTTCCACTTCGAACCGCAGAGGTGTCTGGAGTTGTGCGGGGCTGGTCCCAACATCATACTCTCCAATCAGCCGGGCAGGAGGCGGGCCGACTGAATTTGGATGTCGCACGGCGTCGGGCGATGACGTCATCGCGCAACGGCACGCGCGGCGGTGATGTCATCGTGCAACGCCACGCGCTAGGCGTACGCCGTCAAGACGCTGCGTACGATGTCGAGACGCTGCGTACGCCCTCAATGCAGCTGCGGGCCAACAGGCCGTTAGCACGCGGAGTTTTTGGACGATGTCAGTTTTTCGGAGCCCCGCGCGATGTCGGGACCAGCACCGCTCAACTCCATACCCCTCCAGCGATCGAAGTGGGACCGGCCCAGCGAGGCCGTACCGCTCAAGCGACCTCGTTAGGTCGCGCTAGCCGCATGCTGGTGGGACAGGCCCTTTACAGTCTTTTACCCGAGCCAATTAACCTACAAACCTGCACGTCTTTGGAGTGTGGGTGGAAACCGGAGCACGTACACGGTCAAAGGGAGAACGTACTAACTCCGTACAGACAGCACCTGTAGTCAGGATCGAACCCGGGTCTCCGACGCTATAAGGCAGCAACTCTAACGCTGCGCCACCGTGCCACCAAGATGCAGAGTCACCATCCATCCCAATCCTATTTTGCAAGTTAAATAAATTCTAAAAAACGCAAGAGGGCAGCATCCCAGGTCCAAATGGACAAGAAAAGCAACTTTTAAACAAATCCCCTGCAGAAACAGGCACGAACAAATCACCCGTTTAACAATTTGCCAGAGAAATGATGGCTGCCAAAGACCAGCGGCAGTCTGTATAGTCATTGCAATTAAAGAGGGGGGACTGTGGAACCAGGGACCTGTCAGTTTAGTATCAAATCCCCATTGAAAAGAGAAGATAGGAAAAAAAATGCAAAAACTAAAGATAATGTCGAACAACCAGTACAAGTGTCAAAAATAAGATCCTGAGAGACAAACTTCTCTAGTTTTCTTCTGAAGAGGTGACATTGCGAGTGGGTACAGTGCCCTCCATAATGTTTTGGACAAAAACCCATCATTTATTTATCTGTTTAACCGTTTTAATCTTGTTTCTCAGTCTCATAATGGATTCTTTGACTTTCATTGGCACAACTTCGGTCCTCATGTTGATAAACAGCAATAAAAGTTTCCAAAGTTGATGGAAAGACTGGGGGGAAAGACTTAGTGCTGAGGGCTCTCTTATACCTGCATTAAGGAGGCAATTGAACACACCTGAGCAATTACAAACACCTGTGAAGCCGTGTGTCCCAAACATTATGGTGCCCTGAAATGGGGGGGGACTATGTATAAACACTGCTGTGATTTCTACATGGTGAAACCAAAATGTATAAACACGGCCTTTATTAAAATCTGACAAAGTGCACTTTAACCACATGTTAAAGTGGGGGCTAGTGGAATCAAGGGATATGGGGAGAAGGCAGGCACGGGTTATTGATATGGGGCGATCAGCCATGATCACAATGAATGGCGGTGCAGGCTCGAAGGGCCGAATGGCCTCCTCCTGCATCTATTCTCTATGTTTCTATGTGATTTTTTTTCTATTACAAATCTCAAATTGTGGAATACAGCGGCAAATGATTAAACAACGGGTCTTTGTCCCAAACATTATGGGAGGGGAGCTGTGAGTGTAATCTGCCTGGATGTCCAAGAGTGCTTTGCTGAGATGCCACATAATGAATTAATGAATGGAGGCCCTGGAGACGGAGAGCGGAGTGAAGAGCTCGCTGGCTGGAGTACACAGGGCAAGGATGAGGGACAAAGGGTGGTTGATTAGAATGGCTGAAAGCAGAGTGCTGCGTGCCACTGGGGCCAGGGATGGAATCGCTGCTCTTCACAAATTACATCGATAATTTAGCTTTTGCAATTAAAAACTATTTTCGATTTGTGTGGATATCTCCAATTGGAGAGAGGTAGGGGCAGGAAGAGAGGCTGGAAAGGGCAGCACTGTGGATGACTGCAAAATATATCTTAGGAGGGAGGAGACATTCAACTTACAAAGTAGACACAGAATTGACAAACAAACTTTAACGTCAGCATGACATTATTAGACATGGGCATAAGATTAGATTATATATTGGTGAGGTTCATTATTGATTCAGTTCATTGCCACGTGTACCGAGGTACAGGGAAAAGCTTTTGTTGTGTGCTAACCAGTCAGTGGAAAGACAATACAGGATTACAATTGAACCACCCACAGTGTACGGACACATGATAAAGGGTGTAACGTGAATGACCTTTAGTGCAAGATATAGCCAGTAAAGGGTCGTGATCCTTCTTCAGACTATACCTGTGTATAGAAGGGTTTCAACCCGAAACGTCGCCTATTCCTTTCCTCCACAGATGCTGCCAAACCCGCTGAGTTACTAAAGCATTTTGTGTCTATCTTCAGTGTAAACGAGCATCTGCAGTTCCTGCCTACGTCACCCATTCCATTCCTTACAATTTTGGTCAGAATATTAATGAAAATATATGATGTGCTGAAGGATGCAAGGGAGATTTAGAGCCGTGATGTTTACTCAACTGGAAAGAATGAATTTAGCACAAGTAAAGATGGACTTACTTTTTGATAGACAGGGAAAGCACTTCATTATATTTGGAGAATGGTAAAACCACGATGGCGCAGCGGTAGAGTTGCTGCCTTACGGCACCAGAGACCCGGATTCGATCTTCACCACGGGAGCTGTCTGTATGGAGCTTGTACGATCCCCCCATGACCTGCAATGGTTTTCTCCGTACAGGTTTGTAGGTTATTTGGCTTGGTATCAATGTAAATCGCACCTAGTGTGTGCAGGGTAGTGTTAATGTGCGGCGATCGCTGGTCGGCGCGGACTTGGTGGGCCGAAGGGCCTGTTTCCGGGCTGTATCACTAAACTAAACTGCGGGCCTTCAATAGAATGGTCACCAGGAAATTAAGTGGTATAATTAGACGGGTGAATGGAGCCTGTGAGCGGGGAGAGCGTGGAACTCCTCACCGTCAGCATCTGAGACAACAATGTGGTGCCCTTATGGGGAGGTGGTGGGAACGAGACTGGAGCGGACAAGAGAGGGTTTGAATAGAAGGGCAGCACACGCAGCAGGGTCGTGTGGTGTTGCGTGCTCTATGTCATTTGATGCACAAAGGTCATTCGCAGCATTTATAGTTTGATGGGCAAAGTTCAACCCCAAAAGCACGAGTGAAAGAGCCAAACGATATAACAATAGGATTCGATGTTGACCGGGCGGGGACTTGTGTAGAATATTAACATTGCGCAGGTGGAACAGATGGGATGATGGAGAGTGAGAGTTACACAACACAGAAACAGGCCCTTCGGCCCAACTCGTCCATGCCAACCAAGCTGCCACTTAGCTACTAGTCCCACTTACACATGTTTTGCTCATATCCCACTAAGTCTATCTTATCCATCAAACATCCTATAGCGGAGCAAGATAGACCACTCCTGCTAATTGCAATGGGCTGACGTGTAGTATGCAACGGGGCGGAACATGGGCCTTTTTTTCATCCATTTCAGTAACCCGACCCGACTCGCAGTGTAATCAACGTTGCGGGGGAACAGTTTGTGTTAATAAATTATAATTCTGAAAACGAGGAGAAGATTTTTACCAAAGAACTTTTATTTTTACGAGGATGTTTCCGTCACCGGCTTCCGTCTCCGCACTAGTATCTTTGCTCCACTATGGAATCTTTGGCGGAAGCCGGTTACGGAAATGGGGCCAAAAGTTACCCATGAATCTGCCCATGACCGTACTCCACCTTTTTCGTCGAGTGATCTATCTTGCTCGCTATAGGATCTTTGCAATACATGTACCAGTGCAAGTGCTTCCTCTTCAGCTGAATATGGTTGGAATAACTCAGCTGGGGCAAGGCAGCATCTCTGGAGAACACTGATTGGTGATGTTTCAGGTCAGGACCCTTCCTCGGACCAGAGTCACTCTCTATCACTGCGCCTTCTACTGGTATATTTGGAAATCCATGCACACCATTCAACAGAGATCTCAAAATATGAGAGGCATGGTCAGAATCTTTCTCCCAGGATGAAAAAAATCAAATGATAGAGCACATAGCAGTACGGTGATACTAGACACAAAAAGCTGGAGCAACTCAGCGGGTCAGGCAGCATGTCTGGAAAAAAAGGTAGAGGTGGCGTTTTGGGTCAAGACCTTTCTCTAGACCTTCAGTTGAGATGGTTTAAAGGAGATGCGTGGGGCAAAATATTGTGCTTGGAACACGCTGCTGGGACGGTGGTTGAAGCAGTTACATTAGTGGCATTTAACAGAGTATTGGATAGGTATCTAGATATGCAGGGAATGGAGAGATATCGATTATGTGCGTGCAGATAATAGTTGGTCTTGTTATTATGTTTGGCACAGACATTGTGGGCCGAAGGGCCTGTTGCAGTCCTGCACGGTTCCACATTGTACGTCCAGCAACCCAAAACTCTACTCTGTGCCCCAATTAGCACCACCCCGTTCAGCCACCACTCCCGTGCTTCCCCATCTAAGTTAGCTCCCGCTTAGCGACACCCGTATCTTAAAGTTCACTACCACGGTCTCCAATCCCTCCTTGGCTCACCCTGCTTTTAGCATCACGATCAGCTCAGACACTGTGTGCCAAAGGGCCTGTTATTGTGTTGCACTGTTCAGAAGTTCAGAAGTGATAGGTGGAGAATTAGGCCATTCAGCCCATCAAGTCTACTCCGCAGGTAGACAAAAAGTGCTGGAGAAACTCGGCGGGTGCAGCAGCATCTATGGAGCGAAGGAAATAGGTAACGTTTCAGGCCGAAACCCTTGGGTTTCGGCCCGAAACGTTGCCTATTTCCTCAAGGGTTTCGGCCCGAAACGTTGCCTATTTCCACAAGGGTTTCGGCCCGAAACGTTGCCTGTAATAGGCAACATTTCGGCCCGAAACTCTTCTTCAGACTGAAGTCTACCCCGCCATTCAATCATTGCTGAGCCTATCCCCATTCCCCCCGACACCCAAATTACTCAAGAATCTATCTATCTCTGCCTTAAAAATATCCTCTGACTTGGCCTCCGCAGCCTTCTGTGGCAAAGAGTTCCACAGATTCACCACCCTCTGACTAAAGAAATTGCTCCTCATCTTCTTCCTAAAGGGACGTCCTTTAATTCTTGATCCCAGACTCTCCCACTAGTGGAAATATCCTCTCCACATCCAGTCCTTTCACTATTCAGTGTTCACTTTCACTGTTCTGTGTTCTATGGTACTCAGTTTCCGACCCTTATTACGACGGGGTAGAAACGTGTAGCTGGCTGCGGTGAACTCATCTTCCACCCAACGCTGTCTCCGACAAGGATATGTGCCCAGCATTGGCAGCTCCAGCAGATCATTATTGTAACCATTAACAGCAAGCTTTGTTTCAACAATACAACATCACACTTCACATACCGGCAAGACACTCTGTGTGTGCTGTCAAGGTTATCAAAGCTGTCACCTTAGCACCATGCAGGTTAACTAGAGGCAAATGGAACATTGTGTGTTAAAGGGAACTAACTGGGTTCATAACGTTCTGTCCTTCCAACCAGAAACGCAAGGCTTGAACCAACACCAACTAATGCTCCTATCTTCAGCTGTTGCAAAGGTCCCACAGTTAAGCAACACAATGAAGTTTCAACACTAGGGTACACGAAAGGCTGGAGAAACTCAGTGGGTGCAGCACCCTTCTTCAGAGTCTGCAGAAGGGTCTCGACCCGAAACGTCGCCCATCTCCTTCGCTCCTCAGATGCTGCTGCACCCGCTGAGTTTCTCCAGCCTTTTGTGTACCCTCGATTCTCCAGCATCTGCAGTTCCTTCTTTAACACAAAGTTTCAACACTAGGTAGTTTCAACCCAGCTTGAACAGGGAGAAGCCCCGCGTTGCAAAAACTGCTCATTATTCGGCGAAATTATTAACATGGTCCAATACCCTCATCAAGTAATGTTCTCAAAGCACTTCTCTGAAATGGTTTAGGTCTAATATTGTCACGTGTACCAAGGTACAGCGAAAAGCTTCATTTTGCATGCTATCCAAAATGATCAGGTAATACTATACATAGGTGGCGCAGCGGTAGAGTTGCTGCCTTACAGCACCAGGTTCGATCCTGACTACGGGTGCTGTCCGCACGGAGTTTGTACGTTCTCCCCGTGTCCACGTGGGTTTCCTCCCACACTCCAAAGATGTGCAGGTTTGTAGGTTAATTGGCTTCGGTAAAAATTGTAAATTGTCCCTAGTGTGTGCGATAGTGTCAGTGTTACAGAGATCGCTGGACCGAGTGGACTCGGTGGGCCAGAGGGCCTGTTTTCACGCTGTATCTATAAACTAAACTCTAAATACAATCAAGTCAAACTCGAGTCAAACTCAAGTATAATAGAGCAAAGGGGAAAATACAGAGTGCAGGATATAGAGGGTGCAGGATATAGAGGGTGCAGGATAGAGGGTGCAGGATATAGAGGGTGCAGGATAGAGGGTGCGGGATATAGAGGGTGCGGGATATAGAGGGTGCGGGATATAGAGGGTGCGGGATATAGAGGGTGCGGGATACAGAGGGTGCGGGATACAGAGGGTGCGGGATACAGAGGGTGCGGGATACAGAGGGTGCGGGATACAGAGGGTGCGGGATACAGAGGGTGCGGGATATAGAGGGTGCGGGATATAGAGGGTGCAGGATATAGAGGGTGCAGGATATAGAGGGTGCAGGATATACCCTCTATAGGAGGGTCCAGGTTTGGACTTGGCGATGAGGGTAATAAGCTTCCACCTTGCTGCTAATGTGGAACATGGCGTCACATCACCATGGGCGCTCAGTGACGCGGTGCTTCCTTTCTCATTTAGCGGCACCTCGTCCCCCAACTTGACATGATGTCCCTGCATTCAGGACTGAAGCGATTGAAAGGGAGTGAGATTATTCTTGGCTAATTTCTCTACAGCTGCCTGTAAAACCAGTTGCCAAGTCTGAGCTGGTGCTAATTTCCTTCATCTTTGAAAAGCACCAATTTCGATTTTGCTGAGGTTTGACTAATTCAACAAGTTAGGGATTTATTCATATTGGGCGCTGGATGTGGAGAGGATGTTTCCACTAGCTGGAGAGTCTGGGACTAGAGGTCATAGCCTCAGAATTAAAGGACGTTGCTTCAAGAAGGGGATGAGGAGGAATTTCTTTAGTCAGAGGGTGGTGAATCTATGGGATTCTTTGCCACAGAAGGCTTTGGAGGCCAAGGCAATGGATATTTTAAAAAGCAGAGAGAGATAGATTCTTGATTAGTACAGGTGTCAGGGGTTATGGGGAGAAGGCAGGACAACGGGGTTAGGAGGGAGAGATAGATCAGTCGTGATTGAATGGTGGAGTGGACTTGATGGGCCGAATGGCCTAATTCTGCTCCTTATGATCATGTACGCGATGGGCCAGCTGGGCATGTGGCAGCACGACCAAAGGGACTATGGTGCTTTATTTACACGACGGGCCTATTTCAACGCTGCATCTTTAATCAAAACGAAAGTGCGGGCAGATGTACAGTTTAAATTGCCATCACGGGTAGCACACACATTTTGGGTTGAAGGGCCTGTTCCTATGTTGTCCTATGTTCTAGGAATGATTATGTTCAATCAGCTTAACTATATGTGAAGTGAACTTCCCAACTTAGGCCCTTTGAAAGGATGTTCTACGAGAGACCAGGCCGCTTAAACTGATCAGTGGTGAAACGCATCAGCTTAAGTAACGGCACCTCTGCTTGCTCTGCAGTGCTCAGCAATCTCTATTTTTGAAGCCTCTGCTCTTTCATCCCGTCTTGCACGAATGCAGAGCCACGGGCAACATCTGCGTTCCATTAACTGGGCTGCCTTCCGTGCCAGGGTCAGACACACCCACGGGGAGAGACGGCCTGTTGTGGCCCAGGCCTTGGAAGCGGAACATTGCAGAAACACTTTCCCATTCAACTCCTCTCCCAGACGGCCGTGTGAGAGAACCTCGCTCAGCTCCTTCAGTTGGGCCGACAGTAGAGCTGCTGCCTCACAGCTGCCAGAGAGATCCAGGTTCGATCCCGGCTACGGGTGTTGTCTGCACGGAGTTTGTACATTCTCCCCGTGACCGAGAGCCTTTCCTCCGGGTGCTCCGGTTTCCTCCCACACTCCAGAGATGTACAGGTTTGTAGGTTAAATGGCTTCAGTAAAAATTGTAAATTGTGTGTGTGTAGGATAGAGGGATAGTACTAGTACAGAGGGATCGATAGTCGGCAGGGAATCGGTGGGCCAAAGGCCCTGTTTCCATGCTATATCTCTAAACTAAACAACATACAGTAAGTTTGAATCCTTTCCCCTTTTCCTGCTGGCCAGAATGAATTCACTTCTTTGGGGAAGACAGGCAGAAAACTCCACATTGAGCGAGTGGCCACCCAGTTTATACCAGCGTGTTATTGTGGCTCATCAATGGGCCCAGTGATGCCTCATGCCACCACAGTGGGCAACTTCGCTGCCAAAGAACATTGTGAAAGTAATCCTAAACCCCATTGTACTCCAGCAGTGAGACATGACGAATGCCTGACCCACTTCCACCATTTGCCTGCGCGGCCATTGGAGGGGGAACAAATAGCTTCGCATTTTTAATTTAAAGAGAAAAATGGAAAATCCCGACTCAATTCGCACTCTTTTGACATTACTGCCCATGCACTAGCTTTATTTCCATTTATTTTCTCGCAACAAATCATGCAGAGAACGCAAGGACCTAGCCTGAGCAACACCGCAAATTGGAGGAACAGCACCTCATGTTCCGCTTGGGGAGTCTGCATCCTCTTGGCACGAACATTGAATTTTCTCAATTCTGTTGACCCTTGCTGTCTCCTCCACTTCCTACCTCTCCCCCAGCCCTCTGGCTCCTCCTCCTTTCTTCCCCCGCCCCCCCCCCCCCCCCCCCCCATCCCCATCAGTCTGAAGAAGGGTTTCGGCCCGAAACGTTGCCTATCTCCTTCGCTCCATAGATGCTGCTGCACCCGCTGAGTTTCTCCAGCACTTTGTGTACCCTTGATTTTCCAGCATCTGCAGTTCCTTCTTTAACAACCTAGCCTGTTATTTTTGTGATCTGTTCATTAGTGTAGTCTAGTTTACGGAGATACAGCGTGGAAACAGGCCCTTCGCCACGCGGTGTCCGCGTCGACCAATGAACGCCGTGCACTATCTCTTACACACTAGGGACAATTTTCTCGTTTTTATGGAAACAAATTAACCTACAAACCTGCACGTCTTATTGAAATGTGGGAGGAAACCAGAGCACCCGGAGAAAACCCACGTGGTTGAAGGGAGAACGTACAAACTGCGTATAGACAGCACCCACAGTCAGGATCGAACACGGGTCTGTGGCGCTGCAAGGCAGTAACTCTACCGCTGATTCCCAAAACCCAGAACTCGGGAAGAAATCGTCCTCCTATCCCAATTTCTGGCTCAATGACGGATCGGTAACTTACGCCGCTATGTTAGCTGAAGCGTCCAACCCACAACTAGAGAGCAGTCCTGAACTATCATCTACCTCAACGGAAACCCTCGAACCATCTGTAATCGGATTTTACTGGCTTTATCTTGCACTAAATATTATTCACCTTATTCCCTGGAGGCCAAATCACTGGATGGATTTAAGAGAGAGTTAGATAGAGCTCTAGGGGCCAGTGGAGTCAAGGGATATGGGGAGAAGGCAGGCACGGGTTATTGATAGGGGACGATCAGCCATGATCACAATGAATGGCGGTGCTGGCTCGAAGGCCGAATGGCCTCCTCCTGCACCTATTTTCTACGTTTCTACGTTTCTCTCTATCATGTATCAGTAGAGTGTGGATGGCTCGATTGTCATCGTGTATCGTCTTTCCGCTGACTGGTTAGCACGCAAAATATTTTCAACGTTCCCCGGTACACGTGAAAACAACAAACATTTTCCTAGCCATCAGGTCACAAGTGATAGGAGTAGAATTAGGCCATTCGGCCCATCAAGTCTTATCTGGCATTCAATCACAGCTGATCTATCTCTCCCTCCAAACCCCATTCTCCTGCTTTCTCCCCATAACCCCATGAACTAATAAAAATCTATCTATCTCTGCCTTGAATATATCTACTGACTTGGCCTCCACAGGCAAAGAATTCCACAGATTCCCCACGCTCTGACTAAAGACATTTCTCCTCATCTCCTTCCTAAAAGAGCGTCCTTTAATTCTGAATGTTCCAAACATGGCAAGAGGTACAATGTCTATCCAACTAAACCTCACGGTGTCAGAGCGACAGATGTGGGAATGTGATACCACAACTGCTCATTTTTTAATAAATTAAGGGGTTTTACACTAATGACTTCAAAAATCAATGGGAGCGAAGATGTTGTTAACATTTAGCATGAATTATTCTCAAAATCAAAACGAGAGCCGGCCAGTGCTGCCTTGATCAATACAAATGAGTTACCCAGCTGGAGTAGATTCCTGGTTAGGGGCCTAATGACACGCAGACAAGACATTACATGTCAGCTCTCCAGAGACCTCCAAAATGCATCCCCGCTTCCTACTTGAAAGCATAATTGTGCTCAGGAGGTCGAAGATTTCAACCTTTGTGCTGCTCAATCCACATTGCCCCCTATCATGTATCTGCACATTGAACCACCTACCACCGCTAGAGAACGGCCCTGAACTACTGTCCACCTCATTGGCAACCTTTGGGCTTTCTTTGATCGGACGTTACTGGCTTTACCTTCCCCCGCCACGTATCTATACACTGCGAATGGCTCGATTGTAATCGAGTATTGTTTTTCCGCAGACTGGACAGCACGCAACAAAATCTTTTCACTGCATCTTGGTACACTTGATAAACTGAACTGAACGCTCTTTACTAGGAATTCTTCACCTAGGAAATTAGTCGAAGCAGATGAAACCTCGCTTTCATGGATTGAATTGCACGCCACAAAGAAAACATGTTAGCCACCAGCTCGCGTCGCGGCCTCAGAGGCCAAGTGGTAACACAAGCTTTCCCCAGCCCACCTCAACATATCCGGTTATTCGCATGGAGTTATTCCCTCAAATGCAATCACTCGGGTGAGAAATTGGATGTGCAACTTTGCAACAAGAGGCAACATGGAAGTAAAATAATGAAGGGTCTCGACCTCAAAACGTCGTCCATTCCTTCTCTCCAGAGATGCCGCCTGTCTCGCTGAGTTACTCTAGCATTTTGTGTCTGTCTTCACGAAAAGGTCTTATCATTTAAATTATGCAGATGCCATCAATGAACCAAGAGGTCGGTGCTGAAGATAGACACAAAATGCTGGAGTAACTCAGCGGGACAGGCAGCATCTCTGGAGAGAAGCAATGGGTGAGGTTTCGGGTCGAGACCCTTCTTCACGTTCAAAGTCATCATGCACTATATAGAGAGCATTTGCCCTCCGCCACATGGTCCAAACATCCTGCCTCCTTCCCCAAGACAGTTGTTCTTTAAAAACCACCTCCATTTGTTATTATCTTTTTGGGAAGGGGCAAAGAGTGAAATTAGCTTTTGGTATAAAAACAAGATGTGAATAGAAGGGTGGCACATCCACCAATCAGACCTCCATCCAGCTCTGGATCAATTCTGGCCTTCGGTGCTGCCTCTGTGGAGTTTGTACGCTCACCTTACAACTGAATGTTTGCCCCAATCACACCAGTTTCCTCCCCTATCTAAAACAAGTGGGTCGGTAGGTTGAAGATAGACACAAAAAGCTGGAGCAACTCAGCGGGTCAGGCAGCATCTCAGGACGAGCAAGATGGCCCTGTTGCTGGTGAACGGTAGACTCTGGAGGAGATGATGGGAATGTGGGGAGTGTAAAATGAGATGAGGGTTCATGGAAGCTTGTATGTCAACGTGATTTGATGGGCCGGAGAGTGCTGTAAGATTCTTAAGGGCCGCACAGTGGCGCAGCGGTAGAGTTGCTGCCTCACAGCGCCAGAGACCCGGGTTCAATCCTGACCATGTGTATGCAGTTTGCCCATTCTCCCTGCGTTTTCTCCAGGTGCTTAGGTTTTCTTTAATACTCCATTGTCGTACAGGTTTTGTGGGATAATTAGCTTTGGTAAAATGGTACATTGTCCATAGTTTGTAGCTCAGTGTTAGTGTACCGAACCAGTTAGTAGCTCGGACTCTGTGGGCCCAAGGCCTCGTTTCCACTCTGTATCTGTAAAAATCTAACGTACGCCCTCCTCCATGTTCCAGGAGCTGGAACATGCAATCGTAGGATTTGTGAACAAGGTTTAGATCTGTGGATCACACAAAGCTAACAGAGGAAGAAGAAACATAGAAAATAGGTGCAGGAGGAGGCCATTCGGCCCTACGAGCCAGCACCGCCATTCATTGTGATCATGGCTGATAGTCCGCTATCAATAACCCGTGCCTGCCTTCTCCCCATATCCCTCGACTCCACCAGCCCTTAGAGCTCTATCTAACTCTCTCTTAAATCCATCCAGTGATTTGGCCTCCGCTACCCTCTGTGGCAGGGAATTCCACAAATTCACAACTCTGGGTGAAAAAGTTTTTTCTCACCTCAGTCTGAAATGACCTCCCCTTTATTCTAAGAAGAAATGAAGAACAAAGACACAAAGAGGCAGCCACAGTGGCGCAGTGGTAGAGGCGCTGCATTAAAGTGAATGCAGCGCGGAGACCCGGGTTCGATCCCGACTACGGGTTTTTTCTGTACGGAGTTTGTACGGTTCTCCCCGTGACCTGCGTGGGTTTTCTCTGAGATCTTCGGTTCCCTCCCACCCTCCAAAGGCGTACAGGTTCGCAGATTCATTGGTTTAGTAAATGTTAAAATTGTCCCTAGTGGGTGTAGGATAGCGTTAGTGTGCGGGGATCGCTAGTCGGCGCGGACCCGGTGGGCCGAAGGGCCTGTTTCCGCGCTGTATCTCCAAACTAAGACGCTGGAGTCAGCAGGACAGGCAGCATC
>CAUPSL010000117.1:35000-95629 GCA_963514005.1 Raja brachyura
TTTTGTGCAACAGCTGGCAAGTGCTCAATTTGAAACACATCGTACCCTTGGAGGATTCCCCCCCCCCTTTCCAGTCTCACCAGCTCTCTTTCTCCCTCTCTCTACACACACCACACAGCCCTGCCCCCCCCAATTCCATTGTGAGCTCACTTCATAGCGCGGACAGAGCCCCTTTGGGTGGGGGGGGGGGGGGGTTGTTGCCTTCCTAGGTTTCTGCACAAATGTCCGAGGAAACACCTTTTCTCACAGAGAGTGGTGAGTCTGGGCGGTGGAGGCAGGATCTGTGGATGCTTTCAAGAGAGAGCTAGATAGGGCTCTTAAAAATAACAGAGTCAGGGGATATGAGGAGAAGACAGGAATGGGGTACTGTTTGGGGATGATCAGCCATGATCACATTGAATGGCGGTGCTGGTTCGAAGGGCCAAATGGCCTACTGTCTATTGTCAAGGGTGTGGTCTGTACGGAGTTTGTACGTTGGCCCTTTGACCTGCACGGCTTTTATCCAGGATCTATGCTTCCCCCCCCCCCCACACTCTGAAGACGTACAGGTTTGTAGGTTAATTGGCTTTGGTAAAATTGTAAATTGTCCCTAGGGTGTAGGATAGTGTTTTAGTGTGCAGGGATCGCTAGTTGGCGTGGACTCTGTGGGCCAAAGGTGTTTCCACGTTGCATCTCTAAACTAAACCAACTCGAAGGGCCAAATGGCCTCCTCCTGCACCTATTGTCTATTGTTCCACTCTGCCTCAGCTCTCTGCTGGTGAATGCGGCTCTAGGCCTTTGAGGCGACCCTGTTTGAATGGTTTCCAGGCCGGCCTCCTCACACCTACTGCACACTGTTACACAACCAGCAATTGCTCATAGCCCGGCCTGACAACAAACAGAGCGTCACAGAGTGACACACAATGTGAGAACTGGCCCTTCGGCCCAACCAGCCCACACTGGCCCAACATGCCCCACCTACATTAGTCCCACCTGCCGGCCTTTGGTCCATATCCCTCCAAACCTGTCCCATCCATGCACCTGTCTAACTGCTTCTTAAATGTCGGCCATCGGGAGAGTTGATGCCGTCCAACCAAGTCACCGAGACCATCACACAGGGCCATAGGGTTGCAGGCACAGTAACAGGCCTGATTCAGCCCTGCCAACCAAGGTGCTTTCCTTAGACAGTCGGAGTTTGGCCTGCGCCTATCAAAATCTTTCCATGTAACTACCCAAGTGTCTTTTAAACATTATAATAGTTCCCACAACCACCACCTCCTCCTCCTCTGGCAGCTCATTCCATGCCCACAACCCCCACTGTGTGAAGACCTGTTCCTTTAAATATCATCTTAAACCTTCCCCCTCGAGTTTTACATTTTGCTGTGCGAGGTTATCCAACACTTTACACCCCTTTCTACCTCTTGAAAGCCCCTTCATTCAAAAAGCCCCAGCCTATCCAGTCAATTCCAGTGCTGGCAGTATCCTGGTGCATCTTTTCCACGCTAGTCTCTAGCTTAACACTTAAAAAAAAAAAAATCAAACTTGAAATCAGATTCATACGTTCATACGTTGTAGGAGCAGAATTAGACCATTCGGCCCATCAAGTCTACTCTGTCATTCAATCATGGCCGATCTACCTTCCCCTCTCAACCCCATTCTCCTGCCTTCTCCCCATAACCCTTGACACCCGCACTAATCAAGAATCTATCAATCTCCCCCTTCAAAATATCCATTGACTTGGCCTCCACAGCCGTCTGTGACAACAAGTTCCACAGATTCACCACCCTCGGACTAAAGAGACAAAAGGTGCATCCTTTCATTCTGAGGCTGTGGCCTCTGATCCTGGACTCTCCCACTAGTGGAAACATCCTCTCCACGCTCCCACTCGCCAGACCTTTCATTATTCAACAGATCACAGAATAAGGAACAGTATTTTCCAGGCAACACCATGCTGGCAGAGCCATGCAATGCAGGACCAGGCCGTTTGACCCACCATGTCCTTGACCCATCGAATATCTAAATCTGCACTAAGCCCATTTACCAGCATTTGGTCCTTAGCCTTCTATGCGTTACTGATGCAAGAGCTTATCTGGTCACTGCTTAGACGTTGCAAGATCCACCCCACACTGCCTATCTGGGGAGCGCATTCCAGATTCCATAAGCCCACTGGGTCAAGAAGGATCTTCCTCAGATTCCATCTTAACCTAATGGCCTAATTCCGCTTGGACGACTTATCAACTGGTTTGCAGCCATCGACCGGGCACCTCTCTTAGCCACCTTAGCAACCTCTCTGTGCATTATGTCCACTCCTGCTGCTGCCGACTCTGGGAAGGGGCACAAGTTGCGAGCTTTCCAAGCTGTTGTGAGCCTGCCGTCTGGGACACAGGTTCTCTCCCCACACGGACTGCTTACAACGCAAGCAGATTTCGGGGGGGGGGGGGTGCGGACAGGAAAATAGGAACAGAATGGTGTGGACAAGGAACTACAGATGCTGGTTTACACAAAACACCACACACAGTGCTGGTGTACCATCGCAGGCCAGGCGGCATGGATAGGTGACTTTATAGGTCACGACCCTGCTTCAGACTGGTGGCGTCTAAAAAAAAAAAAAATTGTTTTCTTCGGTGGCGAGACCTCTCCCCTTCCCCCCACAAATAATGGAAAAGCAACACACACAGCAGAATTTCACCCCTGCCATCGGGAAGAAGGTACAGGAGCATGAAATCTAATGTCCAGGTTCAGGAACAGCATCTTCCCTACAACCATCAGGTTATTAAACACTACAACCTCTAAATAAGCTCTGAACTACAGACGTAGGAGCATTGGTTTTGTCTTTTTGCACTATTATTTGTTTTTTTATGTGTGCGTGTATGTATAATAGGTGTGCGTGTGCGTGTGTGTATAATATGTGTGCGTGTGTGTGTAATATGTGTGCGTGTGTGTGTAATATGTGTGTGTGTGTAATATGTGTGCGTGTGTGTGTAATATGTGCGTGTGTGTGTGTGTAATGTGTGCGTGTGTGTGTGTGTAATGTGTGCGTGTGTGTGCGTAATATGTGTGCGTGTGTGTGCGTAATATGTGTGCGTGTGTGTGCGTAATATGTGTGCGTGTGTGTGCGTAATATGTGTGTGTGTGTGTATGTGTGTGTGCGCGTGTGTATAATGTGTGTGTGCGCTTGTATGTGTGCGTGTGTGTGTATGTATATGTGTGTGTGCGCGCATGTGCGTATGTATTGTGTGTGTATGTATAATATGTGTGTGCGCGTGTGTGTATGTATAGTGTGTGTGTGTGAGTGCGCGCGTGTGTAGATGCACACACATAACCTTTTTCTCATTTATTATAATGTTCACAGTGTACTAAGTTTACATACACTGTCGCTGCAGCAAGTAAGAATCTTATTGTTGTTCTACGTGGGACATGTGACAATAAAACACTCTTGACTCTTGAATTGACAGTAAAATGGTGGCAGTGGCTACGTATTGAAATTGTAAACGCACGCATAAAGAACACACTTACGATGCTGGCTACGGGCACCGGGACTCTTCCCCTTAGTTCTCAAGCACACCGCAGTTTGATTATCTTTCAGACTTCCTTGTTCGTTGTGAAAAGTGAAAAAAACATTTTTTTTTTTTTTTTTTTGGTTTGGAAACCAGAACTTTAAAGCACTCCTGAAAAGTCTAGAATGAGATTAAGGAAAGCACCAAAGAACATTTTGATCGAAATTCTATCCAAGACTACGACTAAAAAATCACTAGTGTCTGTGTACGAACACTAAACTAAATCTAGAACTAAATTTTTTTCCAGAGACTATGAGACTAAAACTTACGGCCCGCAGACTAGGAACTAAAAGTGGGCCTATTTCTAAGACTAGAACAGGAATATCCTCCACTATCTCACCTAAGATGATCGTTCTACAAGCAGCCATTTTGCCGGGCTGCCTCCAAGTCCGGTTGCTGTGGAAACCGTCACAAAGGGTGGGGGGGGGGGGGGGGGGGGGGGGGGAGGAAAGGGGAATGGATTCCACATCAGCCGAGACAGGAATTGCAACTACACCCGAGCCGCTGTTTTTATGTTTAAAAAAAACCCTCCCCTCCTGAAGGCAAAGTGTTGGGATTGACCGGGATTCCAAATAGACTCCATGGGTAAGTTTAGAGCTGGGATTTCCAATTTATTATCTGGATGTGTGAGGGTAGGGTTCCTTTCAACCACAGCCTGCCCTTCCCTCGGGTATGCTTCCTACACACACACACACGGTCTGGGATGCATCACCACACAGTGACCATAAATGGGAACAATGGATAGTTTCTCCCGGCCTGACCAGTTCCCCAAATGAACTCAACACAACGTTGCCTCGGCAAACTTAAACCTCTTGACCCTGCTCACAAGTTACAGCAGAATTAGGCCATTCAGCCCGTCAAGCCACTAAATCACGGCTGGTCTACCTTTCCCTCTCAACCGCATTCTCCTGCCTCCTCCCCATAACCTTTGACACCCGTGCTAATCTAGAAACCAGTCGGTCTCCGCTTTAAAAGCCTCCGCTGCTCTGCAGTCTTCACTGTCACTACACGATCTCCTCTTGCATTCTTAAGAGAAAACACAAGTAGCAGGAGCAGGCCATTCCATAACCAACCTTCTACTTCTGACCAATCACCACATTCCTCAAACCCTCCAAAAGCAAAGCTGGGCTTTGAATGTCAGCTATGACCGACTTTCCATAGACACCCAGCGTTAAAAATCCCAAAGATTCACCAGTCAAAAGACAGAAATATCTTCTCTGTTCTCAACGGCCTCCGACTTATACTGAAGATGTTCTAATTTCTCCAATTTCCTCAGCCGAAAAAGAGGGAAGGGGAGTCTTATCCATCATGTTATCTATCCTGTTGGGTCCTCCAAGATACTTGGGACACCTTGATTCAGGCACCTTTCGTTCATCTAATTATGAGGAACTGAGAACTAGCCAATTGAAGAGCAAAACACAAAGTGCTGGAGGAACTTTGTAGATCAGGCAGCATCTGTGGAAGGAATGGACAGGTCAAGACCCTTCTTCAGACCGGACCCAAAACATCATCTGGCCATTCAGTCCACTGACGTTGCCTGACCCGCTGAGTTGTCTGGGCACTTTGTATTTTGCTGAGGATTCCAGCACCTGCAGTTCCTTGGGTCGCCATTTCCTAGCCAATTCAACGACAGCCCTGCCATCTTGCTGAAAGAGAGAGATCGATGAGCTGGGCGAGTTGGCCACATGGTCTTCACTGAGAGGCCAAAACACATCCAGAGACAGGTGGTGCTCAGCTCAGGCTGTTGAGATCAGAGACATTACAGTTGGAACAAAGTCCTAGCCAGTCGACCTAGTTACGTCCACCATTGGCGATTGGGGGCAACTGCCAATGGTCCTCTTATGTATTAGAGCCTTTGAAGCATTCCCTGTACTCCGGCACCAGTTACAGAGCGGACAAACACTCTCCAATCAGGAATGCCATCATAGGCATCTGTCAATCTCACCAGACCAAGAGATGCCATCGAGGTACAATCAGCCCGCATCCCTCTAACACTGAACGGAGGACGAGACAGTTCAGTCCCTCCTCGTATGGCGGCCCCTCCATCTGAGAAACAGGCCTGCCGAATAGGGGAGAGCGAGGAGGCTCAGCGGTAGAGTTGGTGCCTTGCATCGCCAGAGACCCGGGTTCAATCCTGACTAAGGGTGTGGTCTGTACGGAGTTCGCACTTTGACCCGCACGGCTTTTATCCAGGATCTCTGCTTTTCCCCCCAACACTCTGAAGACGTACAGGTTTGTAGGTTAATTGGCTTTGGTAAAAATTGTAAATTGTCCCTAGCGTGTAGGATAGTGTTTTAGTGTGCAGGCGTGGACTCTGTGGGACAAAGGTGTTTCCACGTTGCATCTCCAAACTAAACTATCTAGAGGACAAACCAATTCAGTCCCTCCTCGTATGACAGACCTCTACATGAGAAGCCAGCCTGCCGAAAGGAGAGAAAGAAAGAGATAGAGGCGAGATGAGCAAGTTGGGTGGATCTTTGCTGCCTGCATCAATAGACCGCCCAGTTAGTGGATGGCTCATGAAGATGCTCTGACCACTAACATCCTCCAATGTCCATGGCAGGACACCAACGTTCAATCCAATCAATGCACTGGCAAGCCCCAAGAGCAGCAGAAGGACCTTGGGGCAACCTTGGTGCCCAACTGCTGGATGCTCTAACACAGGACCTGACTGCCCAGCAGTGCAGTTAGTTCATCACTGATCTACTAGGTCATGTTAGGTGGCAAAAGGACTGGTGCGGGTGGATACAACAAACTCAATATTCTGCACTAAGCAACATTATGCATGGAAGCACTAGCTGCACCAGGCTACAAAACCCTCTGCCAAATTATACTTTTTGTTCTACTCAAGTAGACAACCTCCACAGGCCATCGTCTTAAACGCATTCCAAAGGGCTTGGACTTCATTCCCAAGGCTATTTTGAAAGGTTAGTTCTTCAACTGTTGGCCCCTTGCCTCCAAAGCTTTCTCCACAAGACCTTGTGCAGCAAGAGCACTTTAAAAGCAAAGGCAACAGCTAGTATAGGCATTACCCTGACGGTACTCGCCAATGCTCAACCCCGTCTCCCTCCGACCGCGCTTCCAGCCGCTCCTCCACAAACAGACTCGCCTCTACACCTTTCACCGCTACCACAGCCACCCTGCATGACTGTATGTACAGCCAATCCCTCACCAACAGGTTGATCGCTCCATCGACACATACCAGCGGCCATTCCCTCCGACTGTACCTCCAGCCACTCCTCCACCAACAGGCGATCGCTCCTCCTACAGCTACCGCCAGTCCCTCATCCACAAGCATTCCAGCCGACTGTATCTACAGGTCACCAGGCGATGGCTCAGATCTACACCTAATGCCACCCCGTCACCAGCAAGCCGCCCCCTCCGACTGCACCTCCAGCCACTCCCTCAACCAACAGGCGAGCCCTCCTTCTACACTCAACAACGCTTCCTCTCCAACAGCCTCTCCCTCTGCAAGGTCGTAATCTCAGGTAGACAAAAGTGCTGGAGAAACTCAGCGGGTGCAGCAGCATCTACGGAGCGAAGGAAATAGGCAACGTTTCGGGCCGAAACCCTTCTTCAGACTGATGTAGGGTGGGGGGGGGGGGGGGGTGGGGGGGAATGGGGAGAAGAGCTCAATTAAGAATGTCTTAATCTCAGATGCTTCCACTTATCCTGAACAGAAATTTTGGTTTGAAGCCAGTTTTTAAAAAAAAAACTTTGTGTTTTTAAGAATCTGAGGAATATGAGACCAGTCAGGAGTTTAAGCGGCAGTGTTGAACAGCCGGAGCCAGATGCGTCTGCACTCTTTAGTTAGTTACAACTCCAGGCTCATTTATTTATTTATTTATTTATTTATTTATTTGCGTTCGAAAATCTCGCTGAGGTAAAATTTCTGACCAGCTCCAAGTTGGGGCCTCAGTAGAGGTGGGGGGGGGGGGGGGGGGGGGGGAGGTCCTGAGGCTTTAAGTGTTTAAGAAGGAACTGCAGATGCTGGTAAAATTGAAGGTAGACAAAAGTGCTGGAGAAACTCAGCGGGTGCAGCAGCATCTATGGAGCGAAGGAAATGGGCAACGTCTCGGGCCGAAACCCTTGAGGAAATAGGCAACGTTGCTCCATAGATGCTGCTGCACCCGCCGAGTTTCTCCAGCACTTTTGTCTACCTCCTGAGACTTTAATCTGACAAAAGGGATTTGCAATTCCCTTTTATTAGCTCCGGGAGCGGCATAAAGGAGCCTAGCAATCCGCTGGCTAAATCCGATGATCCCCGCGCTCCCATTGGCCAACTAGTAAATGCTCGCGAGGCCCCCCCCCCCCCTAATTTGTTTCCGAAAGCTGTCCGAGGAGCCATGGAAACTGGAGGAGATTAATAACCAGCGGGGGAGCTGACCAAATCGTGGGAGGGGTGGGTGAGGAGGGGGGGGGGGGGGGGGGGGGAGGGTACGGTGACTGGGGACCGGACAGTCGTCTCAGACAGTTGAAGGTAAGCCTGATTGGCAGCAATTCTCCTCGTGCCCATTACTCTCGCAATCCCCCGGAGAGCGCGGCGAAGAGTTCGCCTATTCTCCTGTCACTTCTGACTGGCTTGCATGCCAGCGTTGAATTGAAGGGCAGACAAAAGAACCTCTGTGTGTGTGTGTGCGTGTGTGTGTGACTGCTCCTCACGGCCAGTCGCTATGGCGACGGTGGCACCAGCAAGGGGGGGGGGTTGGGATGGCGGTAGTGGGGAGGGAGTGCAAGGGTTGGGATGTTGAGGGGGGGGGGGGGGGGGGGAAGGGGGCAGTGACCCCAAGTGCAGCTGCTCAATGAGCAAAACTAAGGGGGGGGTGGGGGGAAGAAAATCCATAGACAGGCACCGACCCCCTCCTTCTCACATTATTCTGGGGGGGGAGAAGGGGGGAAAGAACGCCGGAGTGTTTCAATTCTTAACCTGGGAAAATCTGCAGCGAGAAAACGAAACGGAGTGACCCAGATTTCGAGGATGGATCCGAACACACAATAACAATGAATGCGGGACACACACACACAGACGCAGGCTCGGATTTCACTCACCTTTCCAAACTGGTCAAAATACTGCTTGACATCCTCCACCGTGGTGTTCACGGACAATCCACCCACAAAGATTTTCTTTGTTCTGGTCACCATCTATCGGAAAGGGAAGGGAATGGGCTCAGGTTAGAAGTGGCTGAGTTTCTCCCCCCGATGCACCTATTGAAACCGTCCCAACGCGGGAAGCCGTCAGGGTACGAGACAACAAGCGCACTGTTCGCTCGCCCGCTGATGACATGCGGGTGTCGAGGGACGGGAAGGAATATCTTGCAACGCGCATTTTGCCCCCCAAAAAGTTTATGACTTGTGTCGCTTCCGAGCTGATGCGATTCAGACAACATCGCCACACAATGCCAGCCCCCCCCCCTCCCCCCCGCCTCACAGTTCAGTTTCCAGGGCCTTGGCAAATTTCCCCGTCTCCCCCAAGGTTAAGATTGGTCTCGGGCCTTCCTGGATGCAACAGGGCGGCACAGCGGTAGAGTTGCTACCTCCTCACAGCGCCAGCGGCCCGGGTTCAAACCCGACCACGGATGCTGTCTGTATGGAGTTTGTACGTTCTCCCCGTGACCACGTGGGTTTTCTCCGGGTGCTCTGGTTTCCTCCCACACTACAAACACGTACAGGGTTGTAGGTTAATTGGCTTCTGTAAAATAGTCCCTAGTGCGCAGTCCCTAGCTCGCTAGCCGGCCGGTTTCCACGCTGTATCTCTAAACTAAAACTTACCGCCAGCCAATTCCCAGCTCCTGACACAAACCTAACCAGGCCTTGGATTATTCTGCACAGTATACACCATATAAACCATATAACAATTACAGCACGGAAACAGGCCATCTCGGCCCTACCAGTCCGTGCTGACCATTTATTTTCCCCTTGTCCCATCTACCTGCACTCAGACCATACCCCTCCATTCCCTTCCCGTCCATATACCTACACGTTGGGGAGTGCTCAGTATATTGAACCGCCCCCCCAAGCAAGGGATGGGGGGGGGGGGGGGGGGCGAATAATCGTCCATCAGCTAATGACTGCCCATGGAGGGGCTGTGCGGCTCCCTGGGTGGTGGGAAGGGAATTCATGAGATTGGATGCGCAGTGAACACACTGCAGAATTAGCAACTGACTGCAACCTTGGACAAGGCAAGCATCAACTCCCAGCCACCATACCCCACATCACCACCAACTACTGGACGGAGTAGAGGCAGACAGCTACAATAAGTGAGTAAACAAGGCTCCACCCTTCCTAGGTCATCTGTTGCCAGCCCTGCATTGGTCTGGCCTTTTCTTACCTCCAGTTTCCTCCCCCTCTACTATCAGTCTGATGAAGGGTCCCCGACCCGAAGCGTCACCCATCCTTTTTCTCCAGAGATGCTGCCTGGCCCGCTGAGTAATGGCCCTGTCCCACGGTACGAGGTCATTCCAAGTTCTCCCGAGTTTGCCCCGATTCGAACTCGGCGATTTACGGTAATGGCCACTCGTCGGTACTCAGGGCTCTCTTCAAAAATTGTTGAACGCCAAAAACGTTGAAAAATCTTCACGAGTCTTCCCGAGCTTACCTGCCGTTAGCGAGTCTTCCCGAGTACCTGCCGCTAGCATTACGTGCCGCTAAGAGACGTCCCCGAGCTCCGACGTACCCGCTACGTTCATTCTCCGTGCTTACCACGAGTTTGATTTTTTTTAAACTCAGGCGAGCTCTTGGAATGAACTCGTACCGTGGGACAGGGGTTTTAGTCCAGCACTTTGCGTCCATCTTAAGTAAGCAAGCCCCATGGCTCACCAAGTCACTGCCAATCTCCAACCAGCCATGTACGTTATTCCTACAATACTCCAATGTACTAGTTCTCCTCACATCATTCTCATTGCCCCTCCCGACCATTCAACCACTCGCCTACGGGCTGGCTGCAATTTACAGGGACCATTGACCTACAAACGCTCATATCTTTGGGGACATCAAGTCAGTTGTCTGCAAGGCACTCACTGATCTCACTTGCATGGGAGATCTACTTCCACAGCCTCGCGCCTCAGTCCCCCAAACCCAGCAGGGTCCACTCAACCTCTTCCCCGTGATCAAGAGTTGGTCTGGACAACATGTTCTGCACAGACACTGTGGGCCGAATGGCCTGTTCCTGTACTGTACCATGTTCTATCTCCTAAGATCACAGGCAGGACTGTCCTGATGGAATCAGTATTTCAACAATCCTACAACATTTGTATCTTTTGGTGCAGTTTAGTTTAAATTTGAGACATAACGTGGAAACAGGCCCCCTCGGCCCACTGAGTCTGCACCAACCAGCGATCCCCGCACATTAAAACTATTCCACGCACACTAGGGGCAATTTACACTTATACCAAGCCAGCTAACCTACAAACCTGTACGTCTTTGGAGGGTGGGAGGAAACTGAAGAACTCTGAGAAAATCCACACACACAGGGAGAACGTACGAACTCCACACAGACAGCACCCAGAGTGGAGATCGAACACGCGTCTCTGCTGCAGGAAGGCATCAACTATCCACTACACCATCGTTGTCTGTCTGTCTCTGTCCGTCCCTCTCCCTCTCTCTCCCTCTCTGTCTCTCCGTTTCACCGTCTCTCCCTCTCCGTCTATCTGTCTGTCTCTCCCTCTCCGTCTATCTGTCTGTCTCTCCCTCTCCGTCTCTCTGTCTGTCTCTCCCTCTCTGTCTCTCTGTCTGTCTCTCCCTCGGCCATTTAGACCTGCAGACCTCCAGCAGTGTCTTCCCACTTCTGCTCCAGTTTCTGCTTCCAACCAACTCATTAGACATTGGGACTGTGGTACATTAGGCATTGGAAGTGTCCACCTACACCGGCTATTGGGGATGGGGGAGGGACACACGCGACCACACACAGATGCAGACAGATAAAAGATGCAGACAGACAAAGAACACAAAAAGAAACAGTGCAAGTAGTAAGAGACAAAGGTTGACTGGTGAGGAGGGGGAGGGGGGGGCAAAGTGGAGAAACAGACAGAATCAAGGCATAAAACAGAGAAAAAGACAAAAAAAAAGTCCGCAATTTCCTTTAACGTTATAATTAAAAAATTATACATAACAGCACGATACAAGCAAACACATCAAAAATTAACACAATCATCAATTAACACTTGAAATGGCGCCCTTGCTGTGCAGAGATAATTCAGTGAACATTTTTCACTGAAAATCTATTTAAATGGAAATTCTGCGTACGAGGGCGAGCGCTTTGCTCCCCGCCCGCTAAACGCACGTGCACTTTTTGATCCATTTTACTTCAGATCGACGGTGAACCACGCCCGTGCGCGGCACAGTGGCGCAGCGGCAGAGCATCTGCCTCACGGATACATTGTTCTCAGCACTGCAGCATAGCAGATGCAGAGAGGGGGGAGAAAGCAAAGGGGCAACATGGTGGCGCGGCGTTAGAGCTGCTGCTTTACAGCGCCGGGCTCCATCCGGACTACGGGCGCTTTCAGTATGGAGTTTGCATGTTCTCCCTGCGACCACGTGGGTTTTCTCCGGGCGCTCCGGTTTCCTCCAGCGCTCCACAGACATACAGGTTTGCTGGTCAATTGGCTTCCATAAATTATCCCTAGTGTGTGTGGGAGTACAGAGTGGTCGCTGGTCGGCGCGGACGCAATGGGCCGAAAGGCTTGTTCACACACTGTATCTCCAACGCAATGAGCACAATTACACCTGCCCTCTCAAAACCATTTCATAAAGCAACTCCATATCCATATTTTCCATTTAACATCGGAATTCTAGAAGAACAGACTTGATGCTCTCTGTCCAATAATGGGATGAAAACCTCGCATTTCAGCGCTCGGTACAAATGCATTGGGATCTCCCAATGTACGTTACACACTGCTATCCTGGCCTTTTATCCTGCAGTTGTAATCTAAAATATACAGTTCATTTCTTTCAAACATCAGTAAATTAGCCAGATGGTGTCTTTAGTGAGTTAGTTGAGGGATTAATATCGATCGGAGCTCCAGGGAGTATTGCTCTGTTCTTCACATCTAATGCCAGGGAACAGTCTCAGTTCACTTGAGAGAGAGCAGGTGAGGCCTTGGTTTAATGCTTCACCAGTGGACTGTGCAACCACCCCCCCCCCCCCCCCCCCCCCCCACCCCCTCTGTGCTGTGTGAACCTGACTCCAGGTCTGTTCAATACTGTTAAAGGGATATGTAATGGCCAAGTGATGCAGACACACCACAAGCAGCAGCTGATGACCAGGCAATCAGTTTGAGTGCGGCTGGAGGGTCGATGTATTTGGCCTCACCTCTGCTAGATTAGGAAATATTTCTGAGGGGGTGGGAGGAGGCAAGGTCTCGTTTAATGGCTGTCCTGAAAGATTGCAACTGAGTGTGTGGCAGCACCTCGCACACGCTAACACTATCCCGCACGCACTAGGGACAATTCACAACTTTATTACCGACGCCAATTAACCTACAAACCTTGTGGGTGTGGGAGGTAACCGGAGCGCCTGGGGGAAAACCCACACGGTCCCAGGGAGAACGTGCAAACTCCGTACAGACAGGCATGCGCGGTCAGGATCGAACCCGCCCTCGCCATCATTTGAGAGTTTTCTCTGTCTAAAGCCAATTCGTTAATTAACGGCATGGAGTGACTGAGACGATGCCCGCAAGTGAACGAATAAGAGTTGGGAGTTCACGAGGCAATTATTGAACAACAGGGTATGATTCCCAACCCTCCCTGAACCAAGCTCAAAAGCAAGTCGACTGACCGTTCATCTCACTTGTCATTCCTGGGGATTCACTTTGTGATTGTACCTCAGAGCAGCAGCAAACACATACAAATGATTAGGCTGTTAATTATAGAGTCTTAGAGCGATACAGTGTGGAAACAGGCCCTTCGGCCCAACTCGTGCACCAGCCAACATGTACCATAGAAACATAGAAATTAGGTGCAGGAGTAGGCCATTCGGCCCTTCGAGCCTGCACCGCCATTCAATATGATCATGGCTGATCATCCAATTCAGTATCCCGTACCTGCCTTCTCTCCATACCCCCTGATCCCCTTGGCCACAAGGGCCACATCTAACTCCCTCTTAAATATAGCCAATGAACTGGCCTCAACTACCCTCTGTGGCAGAGAGTTCCAGAGACCCACCACTCTCTGTGTGAAAAAAGTCCTTCTCATCTCGGTCCTAAAGGATTTCCCCCTTATCCTTAAGCTGTGACCCCTTGTCCTGGACCTCCCCAACATCGGGAACAATCTTCCTGCATCTAGCCTGTCCAACCCCTTAAGAATTTTGTAAGTTTCTATAAGATCCCCTCTCAATCTCATAAATTCTAGAGAGTATAAACCGAGTCTATGCAGTCTTTGTTCATAAGACAGTCCTGCCATCCCAGGAATCAGTCTGGTGAACCTCCTCTGCACTCCCTCTATGGCAATAATGTCCTTCCTCAGATTTGGAGACCAGACCTGTACGCAATGCTCCAGGTGTGGTCTCACCAAGACCCCATACAACTGAAGTAGAAGCTACAGAGTCTGTTAGAAACATAGATAATAGGTGCAGGAGTAGGCCATTCAGCCCTTCGAGCCAACACCGCCATTCAATATGATCATGGCTGATAATCCAAAACCAGTACCCCGTTCCTGCTTTCTCCCCATATTCCCAAGAGCTAAATCTAACTCTCTCTTGAAAACATCCAGTGAATTGGTCTCCACTGCCTTCTGTGGCTGCGAATTCCACAGATTCACAACTCCCGGGGTGAAAAAGTGTTTCCTCATCTCAAACCTAAATGGGCTACCCCTTATTCTTAAATGTTCTGTGCTGCCTTCAAACATTTGGTCCTGCCCAAAATGCAACAATTCACATTTTTCTGAATTAAATTCCGTCAACCATCTCTGCCCAATTGGCCAATCGATCCAGATCCTGCTGCAGTTTTTCACAACCATTTGCACTTTCTGCAAAAAAACACCCACTTTTGTATCACCTGCAAACTTGCTAACCTTTCCCTGCATGTTCAATGACACTTCACTTCATTAGTGGAGAGGTGTAATTTGAGGAAAGGAAGCCCTGGCCAAATACAAATTCATGCCTTTTTTTCCAAATGTTTCGCAGAGTCCATTGGGGTGTGGATTGTAGACACTGGGCAAGTACATAGAAACACAGAAAATAGGTGCAGGAGGAGGCCATTCGGCCCTTCGAGCCAGCACCGCCATTCATTGTGATAATGGCTGATCGTCCCCTATCAATAACCCGTGCCTGCCTTCTCCCCATATCCCTTGACTCCACTAGCCCCTAGAGCTCTATCTAACTCTCTCTTAAATCCAGTAGCAGAAAGATTAAAACAAGCAGCACGATTCCATGGGGTGAAATCATCAGCAGAGTTTGCCCTACCGCTCTGGCACCGAGGCAGATTGTCCATGCAACCAAAACCCCAACCTCTCGGTGGTTTGGAGAGAGAAGATTGAATAGATCCAGTAGGGTTTAATCACCCTCCTTCCTCAAGGACATCAGGCTTCAACCAGCGAGGATACTGCCCGATTCACCTCTACCCCATCGCCAGCGTTTGGCTTTGTCCATGGAACTTCTGCGCTACAATGCTGAGAACTTTATTCCACACACTGTACCTTCCCCTTTGCTCTACCGAATGTACTTGAATTGGACCCGTACTGTATTTATATATCGCATCTCTTCTGTTTTTATAGCAAAGCTTTTCACTGTTCCTCAGTACATATGATGGGGTCAAGGAAAGAGCATTCACGTCGCGGCCCTGTTTCCACCAATCTTTCCACCACCACGCACAAGAAGCACAAGACATGCACCATTGTGCAGATGCTGAGAAATGTGTTCATCTCTGGCTGAACAGCTTCTAATCTTGTGTGTGGACTCGATAAGAAGAAGTACATATGGCGATAATAAATCCTAAACCCCAAGCAACCTGTAAAATGTGTTCAGTTGTCCCTGCCTTCCTTGGGTATGCAAGCAATGAGTTTCCTTGTGACTTGTCACATGTGTTCAATTAGCACTCTATCACTCATTTGTCTACGAGCCTCATTAATTAGGGCGATTGAGCACGGGGAGGTGAGGAGTGTTGTTGGGCTTCATGCTGGTGTCCAATACCATCTATATCTGCCACAGAGAGAGATCTTCCTCCCAACACGATCTCATCCCGTGCCGTCCATTCGCATCTTTCTCCATGGACGCCCGGTTGCCGCTAAACAGTTCTCCCCTCGTTTGTCCAGAGGGTGGTGAATCTGTGCCACAGAAGGCTGCGGGGGTGGAAGATTGCAACCTTCACGTGGTCCGCCCTGTTTCGACTAATGCGATCAACTCGACACAGTGCACAAACAGACGATCAAATAGAACAAGTTGTCCAACAACTTTAGGCTGTGCACGCCACATGAAAGAAGAAGGCGGTGGCTGCAGAGGCCGTCAGTAGGCAGAGATAGACAGATTCTTGATTAGTACAGGTGTCAGAGGTTATGGGGAGAAGGCAGGAGAATGGGGGTCACGAGGGAGAGACAAGGTCGAATGTCAGAGTAGACTCGATGGGCCGAATGGCCTATTCCTTACGACCTTCTCTTCTAAGTCCCACCTCGGGCAAACTTGCTGCACCTCCCACCCTCCAGCCACACTGGACTGCTCAGCCCCTACCCAGAGTTGAACCAGGGGGCTGCCGAGATCAAGGGGGGACCATTGAACACTCTGCAACTTTGCCAGCACCCTATATGAGGCGTCTCTTTGCAGACGTTTTGTATGGAGTGCAACATAAAGAATTGCACTGTGACATGTCACGTGTGATAATGGTCTCACTCTTTCATGCCTGCCACTCAATGCACCAAAACCCCACACCTTGTCACAGTCTCTCCAAAACCTTGTCCATTGCAGCACGTGTGGGTTTCGGCCCGAAATGTTGCCTATTTCCTCAACGGTTTCGGCCCGAAACGTTGCCTATTTCCTCAAGGGTTTCAGCCCGAAACATTGCCCATTTCCTCAAGGATTTCAGCCCAAAACGTTGCCTATTTCCTCAAGGATTTCGGCCTCGAAACTTTGCCCATTTCCTTCGCTCCATAGATGCTGCTGCGCCTGCTGAGTTTCTCCAGCACTTTTGTCTACCATGGAGTTTGCTTTCCTTTGGGAAGGGGGGAAAAATATGTCCACCAGCAACACGGAGGTGACATTGGCGTGCAGGTGAGCCGGTACAGACGGTAGAGCTGCTGCCTCACAGCTCCATGGCCCAGTTCTCATCCCCCAACCTCAGTTATCATCCGTGCGGAGTCTGTACACTCTGTAACTGTAGCTTTTCCAAGGGTGCTTCCCACTACCTACCCCGCCTAAACACACTTGCAGGTTGCGTCGAAAACTACTGCAGATGCTGGTTCACATCAAAGATAAGACACAAAACGCTGGAGTAACTCAGTGGGTGAGGCAGCATCTCTGTGAGGAAAGGAATAGGTGACGTTCCCGTTTCGATATTCTTCTTCAGACTGAGAGTCAGGAGGGAGGGGAAACTAGAAGTGTAAAAAGATACAGAACAAATCCGAGCCGGCATTGAAGACCAAGGAAAAGTGGAGCCCACAATGGTCCATTGTTGGCTGTGGAAGAGGTGAAAAGAGGGGGGATATATGGATGCTATCTATTCCTGCTTCCTGACCTCGGATGTGGAAGACAAAATATAGGTGGGAAAAAGTCGGGAACTCAAAAGCGGTAGAGAGACAAGCCCCGATGACACTTAAACAGCCCATAGACGAGTCTCTGGAGAGACGAGACCTCGTTCCTAAAATGGTGGCACCAGGGAGAGTGGCTTCATTTCAACAGCGCAGAAACAATGGCACAAATGGACTGCTTCCGCGTTGCAACCCTTTTATTTTGTAAAATAAATCCTCAGGAACTGACGAGCCGGGTGTGGTACAGCCAGGAACCAACTGCCTCTCGCTATCCGGTTTCAAGGATTAATTTTCATATTTACATTCGCTGCGTCAGTAAGCACACGGGCGGGGAGGGAGGGAGGGGGGTGCAAAGAGGATTGGGGACCAGAGCTGAACCTGATCTATGAACGGCTGGGTGGTGGGACCACCCCCCGCCTCCAGTACAGAAGCACAGGGCAGGTACAGAGAAGGGCCGGCAATGCAGGACCCACAAACTCCAGACCAAAAGCCTTCACAACAAAACAAAAACTAGCTGCACCACACCGCCAAAAATACACTTTTAGTAATCCAGCTTTTGCAAATATTCGATTACATCAACATCACGTCGTAGACCACACAAACAGCTCAACTTGCCCATTCCAACCAAGATGCCCCATCGAAGCCAGTCCCATTCACCTCTGTTTGGCCCGGACACCTCTAAGCTTTATGCCTGAGAACCAAAACTGAAAGAGAACCATCCCACCCCACTTAGTCACTCCAAATTATGACCACAAGACAAAATAAAATGAACATTCCAAAGCTGCAGAGCTATTCAATTGGACGTGTAAAATATCCCAATGGCTTTGGGTGGCACAGTGGTGGAGTTGCTGCTCTCACAGCGCCAGAGACGCGGGTTCATTCCCGTTTACAAATGCTGGTCTGTACGGAGTTGGTCCATTCTCCTCCTATGTTTTCTCCAGGGTCTCTGGTTTCCTCCCACACTTACAATTAACGTACAGGTCTGTAGGTTAATCGGCCTGGTATAATTGTAAATGGTGTGTAGGATAGTGCTAGTGTACGGGGAAAGTCGCTGGTCGGCGCGGACTCGGTGGGCCGAAGGACCATTTTCCGCGCTGCATCTCCAAACTTAAAACACTAAGACTAAAGACTAGCGACTAAGTTTCAAAGCTTCACAAGAAGAAAAAAAAACCATGGACGACTTCTTGCTTTCCAGACCCTTCCAGATCCAGAAAAGTAAGTGCCCAAAACCATACTGCAGTAATTACCTTGTATTTAAAAAAAAACATTTGTTGATGAATGAGTGATGCCATCTGAAGTCACCAAGTCTTGGTTTTTTGCTCTCAAGGGATTGGATTACTCCTTTCTAATCCTTATTTTAGCAAGGTTTAAAATATTCTCTTCAAAGCAAAGCATTCCCTGCTTTGTTTTAAGTTTCAGGTTCCCGAGTAACTATTATGTGTGTCGTGATTATTGTGGACTGAGGTAGAAAGTGTATGTTACAAACCTTTGTGATGCAAACAAACGCAACTTTCATAACTGAGTAGAGGCAGGCGGACGGGCACGCTGCTGCAATGAGTTACAATCCCAATCCCCCCTTTTTTTGGGGTCGAAAATCACCCGGACAATAAATAATCCTGCAATTTTTTTTTTTGCATGGTATTTTTGAAAACATATATATTTAATCTTAAGTTCCCCCAGTCACTCCATGAGCTGGGCCAGTTTCAGATTTGCTTTTTACAAATGTGATGCCATTAAGTTCGGCTGTGAGACAAGTTCTATTTTTATGCATGGGGCCTTAAAACCAATGGTTTGGAAATCATTACCCTGCCTGTTTTTTTCCCCACAAAAACAAACGAAAACCCGTATAAGATACAAGCGGACTGCTAAAGAGTTACACTGCATGAACAAGTCACATTCCAATTTTATTAAAAAGGGATTCCTGGACTTTTTTAAAAAAAAACAAGGTTTTTTGGGAGATTGAATTCTTTACTTGTTTTTTTCCCCATCAAAATGAAAACCTAAACCTTTAGCCACTTGGCCATAAAATGTTATTTACAGCTGCTACACACTCACTGCTTCAATGCTGGTTCTTTTTAAAAAGTACACACATTTCACCAAGACCATAGTTTGGTGTAGAAATACAACGCGGAAACAGGCCCTTCGGCCCACCGAGCCCTCACTGACCAGCGGTCCCCATCACTATCTGAGGGACAATTTTACACTTATACCAAGCCAATTAACCTACTACATACCTGTACGTCTTTGGAGTGGGGGTTGAAACCGAAGATCTTGGAGAAAACCAATGCGGTCACATGGAGAACGTATAAACTCCATACAGACAGCACCCGTGGTCAGGATCGAACCCGGGTCTCCGGCGCAGCAAGGGCTATAAGGCAACAACTCTACCGCTGCGCCACGGTAGGTTGGGTGTGCCGATAGGCCCGGATAATGCAGTTTTAAGATAATGGTGTAGGAAGGAACTGCAGACGCTGATTTAAACAGAAGACAGACACAAAAAGCTGGAGAAAAGGAACGAAGGTGTGAGGAAGGGTCCCGACCCGAAATGTCACCTATTCCTTTTCTCCAGAGATGCTGCCTGACCCGCTGAGTTACTCCAGCTTTTTAGAGTCTATTTTAAGGCAATTGAAACCCGTCCGCAACGATCCAGTGACCTCATGACACGGACTCAAAGTGAGCAACCTCGCACATTAAAGATTTCACACACAGCAAACCAGAAAGTGAGAACTATTTTTTCCCTCTCAAACTGTGGAGTCCAAAATAAAAATAGAACCATGCATTTAAAGCAAAAAGAGAAGCATCATTTAAATATTGGAGTTTAAAAATACTTGATGGGGATAAAAAGCATAGAAATAAAAAAACATTACCTCATGCACAGTGAGACAACTCAGAAATGCATGACAATTTAAAAAAATCTAAGTTACACTTCACACAATGGCTCTTGAAGTTTATATGTGCAATTCCTTCTAGTTCACCTGTTCTGCTAAAGAGTGACTTCCTCAGAGCTCCGACCTGCAGAGAAGCAGGAAGCCATTGACAACAGCTTCTGGCTTTATGCTTAGTCACTACAAAAAACGCACTGCTGGAAATTAGAATGAAATAAGCCGTAAGCTAGCGTTTTGGAGACTCGGGTTTGTACGGAGTTTGTGCGTTCTCCCCGTGACAGCGTGGGGTTTTCCCCAACTGCTCCGGTTCCCTCCCACATTCCAAAGACGTGCAGGGTTTGTAGGATAATTGACTTCTGTGAATCGTCCCAAGTATTTAGGATAGAACTCGTGTACGAGGGTTGTCGGTCGGCATCGAGTCAGTGGGCCTGTATCCATGCTGCATTCTAAAACTCGTACTACTGTCCGAATCACCTCTGCTCTATTGCAGGCTGTCTGGGGAACTGATATGCTGCAATGCTGAACTACATTCTGCAGTCTGTATCTTCCTAGAACGGGATCAGAGGCCAACGGAATCACGGGATATGGGGGGAAAGCAGGAACTTGGTACTGATTTTGGATGATCAGCCATGATCATATTGAATGCCGGTGCTGGTTCAAAGGGCCGAATGGCCTACTCCTGAACCTATTTTCTATGTTTCCTCTTAACTCTATCAATTGTACTAGAGTTTCACTTGATTCTATTTATGTATGGGATAATCTGATCGCTTTGGATAGCATGCAAAACAAAGCTTTCACTGCACCTCTGTACACATGACAATGACAAAACAAAATTGCCTCTGCTATGACTGGGAACATTAGCAACGTCCAGGCTACTGAAACTTTAGATCAGGGATCGGCAAACTGCAGGGTCGAATGCAGCTCGTAACCCAAAATCATCCGGCCCGTCGAACGCCCCGAGCCGCAGCCGGGCGTCCCGAGCACCATTGCCCCGAGCAGCAGCCGAGCACCCCGGGTTGTACCGCATCCTGCGCAAAACCGGCAGCATGCCCGCGCACCTTCTGTGAACACGTTTAAGAAAGAACTGCAGATGCTGGAAAAATCGAAGGTAGACAGTGGGTGAGACATGCAAGGATTGCACGAGGCTGCCTCACCCAGCTGAGTTTCTCCTGCATTGTTGTCTACCTTCTGTGAACACGTGATTTGACGCCTGCCATCCGGGGCGGGATCCATGTGTACACGTGATAGATGTGGCCCGCCAACCACTCACAGACATGCATCTTATCCTCCATGCAGAACAGGGTTGCCAATCCCTGCTTTAGACAATAAACCATACACAACCAAATGTGAAAGGATCGCAGAAAAATAAAGCATGACTCAATTGATAGAGCTTGTAAAAAAGTGCATGTAGTCTTCAAGAAACCAACAGATGATAATGTGGAGGGAAGAACGGCAGATGTTAGTTTAAATCGTAGACACAAAATGCTGGAGTAACTCAGCGGAACGGGCAGCATCTCTGGGGAGAAGGAATGGGTGACGTTTCAGGTCGAGACTGAAGTCTGAAGACGGGTCTCAACCCGAAACGTCACCCATTCCTTCTCTCCAGAGTTGCTGCCTGCCCGCTGAGTTACTCCAGCATTTTGTGTCTATCTTAGATGATAAGGTGCTGCAGGTCCACCACCGACTTCCGGCATCCTCGATTCCAGAGCCTTGCCGTATTGTCCGTTTTGGACGGACCAGAGGTCACTGTGTTGGGGGACCGAGGTATCGGCCCGCAATGTTGGCAATAGGAACGGATCTGCCGGCTTCAGCCGGGAGTTCCAGAGCCCCGGCCGCAGAGGGCAAATTCAACCCGCCAATTGGCTGCAGAAGTCCCAATGAGGTTGAGATAAGCCGTCTTAACCGGTCTGGGTGCCACATTTTCATGGAGGCTTTCCAGCACGCGCTTGGAATTTCGTCCGGATTAAAGGGGGTGCCTGATCACCAATGGCCGGAAAATCAGTGGTTGACCTGTAACTCTCTATAGCTGAGATAATTAGTGTACTGAAAGACCACTTCTGCCTGCCACTGGTGCAGAATAATTAAGGTTTGGAGGCTATCTCTATTCCAATTATAGATGCAAGGAAATTGAGCAAAATATAAAATAGTGGAGGAATTCAGAGGGTCAGGTCGCATCTGTGGGAGGAATTGGCAGATGACATTTCGGACGTGACCCTTCTTCAGTCGGATGCTGGCTGACACGTTGAGTTCCCCCAGCACATTGTGTGTTGCTCTTCTCCCGTTGTGGCGGTCATCAAATCTCACCGACCGTGACAGCGCGCGTTCAAACGTTGAAATAATATTTTGGAAACGTGCTTTAGCTTCCGTCCTATCCATTGACTCTGGTTTCCCGGCAATAGCCGGCATTAAATTCCTTTGGCCACAGGCTCAAAGTCCAAATGTGAGTCAAGATGATCACAAGAGCTTCTGCTGGCTGCAAAGATCCTCCAAGAATTTGCTCAGCTGAAGTCCCAAGGCAAATAGGTGTGGCCTATGGCGAATAATCACAGTCAGATCAAATGGAAACAGGCCCTTCTGCCCAACTTGCCAAGATACCCCATCTACACTAGTCCCACCTGTCCACATTTGGCCCATATCCCTCTAAACCATTCCAACCACTGTTTTTAAACTTTTAACTTTTAAATGTTATGGTACATGCTTCAACTACCTCCTCTGAAACCTCATTCTATAACCCCACCAACCTCTGTGATAAGGTTGGCCCTTTTGTTTCTAATAAATCGTCCCCCTCTCAACAAACCTATGCCATCTGGTTCTTGATTCCCCCTCCCTGGGTAAAATGCTCTGTGCACAAACCCTATCTATTCCTCTCAATATTAGATACATCTCTATAAGATCACCCATCGTCCTGCTGCGCTCCACAGAATAAATTCTTGACCTGCCCAACCTCTCCCTATAGCTCCGGCTCTCAAGCCCTCAAAAAAAAATCCTTGTAAATCTTCTCTGCACTCATTCCACCTTATTGGCATCTTCCCAGAATCTTCCTGCCTCCACTAGAGGCAGGAAACATGTTCCCGATGTTGGGGGGGGTCCAGAACCAGGGGGAAGAATAAGGGGCAAACCATTTAGAACGGAGATGAGGAAACACTTTTTCACACAGAGAGTTGTGAGTCTGTGGAATTCTCTGCCTCAGAGGGCGGTGGAGGCAGGTTCGCTGGATACTTTCAAGAGAGAGCTAGACAGGGCTCTTAAAAATAGCGGAGTCAAGGGATATGGGGAGAAGGCAGGAACGGGGTATTGATTGGGGATGATCAGCCATGATCACATTGAATGGCAGTGCTGGCTCGAAGGGCCAAATGGCCTACTCCTGCACCTATTGTCTATTGATCCTTCTTCCCACTAACTGGTTAGCACACAACAAAAGCATTTCACTGTACCTTGGTACACGTGACCATAAACTAAACTCAAACTAGAGCAGGTGGTCCTATGACTGTACATTAACTTGCATACACAGGTGCAAGTTTCCACTATTGGGAGAGTCTAGGACTGGAGGCCACAGCATTAGAATAAAAGGATGTAGCTTGAGAAAGGAGATGAGGAGGAATGTCTTTAGTCAGAGGGTGGTGAATCTGTGGAATCCTTTGCCACAGACGGCTTTGGAGGCCAAATCAATGGATATTTCTAAGGCAGAGTTTGACAGATTCTTGTTCAGTAAGGGCATCAGGGGTATTGGGGAGAAGGCAGGAGAATGGGGTTGAGAGGGAAAGGTAGATCAGCCATGATTGAATGGCGGAGTAGATCTAATTGGCCCAAAGGCTTAATTCTGCTCCTGTTTAAGGCAGAGGTGTGGCTTGCTCCAGCCTCAGTTGCAGGTTCGAGACCCGCACCAGGGACTGAAACAAAATCAAGGCCAACAATTTTGTGCCATGTGGAGTGAGCTCTGCGGGCAGAATTGCTGCCGTTCAGATGTTAAACCGGTGTTCAATGATCCCCCTCAGGAAGAGAAGAAAGGACCCACTCCCCTGTTTGAAGAGGGAGCAAAGATTTCTCCCCAGGGTCCCCTCCAGCATACATCCCCCACCAAACATCACTTCAAACAGACCACACTGCTGTCTGTCGGAGATTGCTGTACACATCTGTCTTCCTGTGCCCAGCACCGCAAGACTCGGCGCATTTCAAACGCGTGTCAACTCTCTGAAAGGCAGAGTGGTGTGTTGACGCTATCATGAAAGGCACCGTGTGACACAAATCCACTCCCATTTCACTGGCAGAGACAGAGTTTGGGGATTTGAACCTGAAGATATCACAGCACAGGCTTCAAGTTCCACCTGGAGATTGTCACAGCAGCAACCACTACCAGAGTCACACGAGTGGGACTGGCCAGAGGGCAACACAGTGGCACAGCGGGTAGAGCTGCTGCCTCACAGCACCAGAGACCCACTGGCAACGAGTGGTCCAGCGCCCCCTGTGGAATTCTCTGCCACAGAGGGCGGTGGAGGCAGGTTCTCATAGAAACATAGAAATTAGGTGCAGGAGTAGGCCATTCGGCCCTTGAAGCCTGCACTGCCATTCAATATGATCATGGCTGATCATCCAACTCAGTATCCCATACCTGCCTTCTCTCCGTACCCTCTGATCCCCTTAGCCACAAGGGCCACATCTAACTCCCTCTTAAATATAGCCAATGAACTGGCCTCAACTACCCTCTGTGGCAGAGAGTTCCAGAGACCCACCACTCTCTGTGTGAAAAAAGCCCTTCTCATCTCGGTCCTAAAGGATTTCCCCCTTATCCTTAAGCTGTGACCCCTTGTCCTGGACCTCCCCAACATCGGGAACAATCTTCCTGCATCTAGCCTGTCCAACCCCTTAAGAATTTTGTAAGTTTCTATAAGATCCCCTCTCAATCTCCTAAATTCTAGAGAGTATAAACCGAGTCTATGCAGTCTTTGTTCATAAGACAGTCCTGACATCCCAGGAATCAGTCTGGTGAACCTTCTCTGCACTCCCACTATGGCAATAATGTCCTTCCTCAGATTTGGAGACCAGAACTGTATGCAATACTCCAGGTGTGGTCTCACCAAGACCCTATACAACTGAAGTAGAACCTCCCTGCTCCTATACCCAAATCCTTTTGCTATGAATGCTAACATACCATTCGCTTTCTTCACTGCCTGCTGCAACTGCATGCCTACTTTCAATGACTGGTGCACCATGACACCCAGGATGCTTTCAAGAGAGAGCTAGATAGGGCTCTTAAAAATAGTCAGGGGATATGAGGAGAAGGCAGGAACGGGATACTGATTGGGGATGATCAGCCAAGGTCACGTTGAATGGCGGTGCTGGCTTGAAGGGCCGAATGGTCTATTGTCCTTTAATCGGGACTTGATTAGTACGGGTGTCAGGGGTTATGGGGAGATGGGAGGAGGACGGGGCTAGGAGGGAGAGATAGATCAGCCATAATTGAATGGCGGAGTAGATTTGATGGATCGAGTGACCTAATTTTACTCGTATTCCTTTGACCTTATGACCAAGGTTCGATTCTTACCTCAGGTGCTACCTGCGTGGAGTTTGCATGTCCTCGCGTGACCAGGCGTGTTTCCTCCCACATGCCAAAAACGTGCGTGTTTGTGGGTTAGGTGGTCTATAAATCATTGCTAGTGCGTCGGGAGCAAGTCACAGAACTAGTGTGAACGGGTGTGGAAAGGAACTGCAGATGCTGGATTACACCGAAGATAAGACACAAAGTGCTGGAGTAACTCAGCGGCTCAGGCAGCATCTCTGGAGTCAGTGGTTGTGCATGCGTGGGTACACAAAAGGCTGGAGAAACACAGCGGGTGAGGCAGCATCTATGGAGGGAAGGATTGTGCATGCGTACTTAGCGATCACAAGAACAGGTTGCTCATCCTTCAATCCAATTCACACCTGTCTTCTGTTTCAGAAAGATGCTGGAACAATCGAAGGTAGACAACAAAATGCTGGAGAAACTCAGCGGGTGAGGCAGCATCCATGGAGGGAAGGAAAAGGCGACGTTTCAGGTCGAGACCCAGACTTCCGTCTGAAGAAGGGTCTCCACCCAAAACGTTGCCTATTCCTTCCCTCCATGGATGCTGCCTCACCCGCTGAGTTTCTCCAGCATTTTGTGTCTACCATACCCGTCTTCTGATGGGTCTAATTCCATTTTTAATTTAGTGATGAGGCACGGGTACAGGTGCTTTGGACGACCCAGTCCACCCAGATCTGCAAGTTCCCGTTCACATCTAGGCATTCCCTTCTTCGTCATCCACTCCTTATACACTGCAGGCAATTAACCTGCAGATTCACAAGTCTCTGGGAGCAAACCCATGATTCAGATTCAATCTTTGTCACTGTGCAGTGTACAGTACAGGGACAACTAAATGCAGTTAGCATCTCACCCAGAAGAGCAAACACCGAATAATGGAACAGCAAAATATATATATGTGTACATGGTCACAGAGAGAACGTGCAAACTCCACATGGACAGAACCAAAGGCCAGGATCAAAGCCGGGTCTCTGGCGCTGCGAGGCAGCAGCTCTACCAGCTGCACCACTGTGTGGTCCCTGCATGGACATGCCCCATGACATCCTTGAGAGCTGCACCCTCACAATAAGCTTCACATTGAAGCCCAAGCCGTCCGCCAAAAATGCACTGATACACACACACACACCTCTTTCTACCCCAACCCTTGTACACGCGCACACACACAAACGTACAGGCACAGAAACATAAGCAAAGATGTGTACACACACGGTTAAAGCATCTGGAGAATCAAATCGGCAGCCTGAAGAGCACTGTATTTCTAAACTAAACTGACATGACATCAGAGCTACACTTTGACTGGACAGTTCGTGGCCCGAGCACCAATCCAGAAAGAACAGTGACCAGGGACCTCTGAAGCAAAGAGCCGAGAGACGGAGAGAGAAGAGATTACGTGCAGCAATCCACTTATACAGGCCTGACGCAAGCAGATGTCTTATCCACAGATCAGCCGCTCCACCTTGCAAGTCCCACTAAGATAGCTGTGGAGATACAAGCTGCTCCAACTAGCATCAACCACTGCTCAATACCCAAAGGACATCGGTATGCTGTCTAAAAATAGCATGGCAGGCATTTCCTGGTACACTGTGTATTAAGCACACGGCTCAGCAGTGTGCACTGATGTCAAACCCAATGGCTCCAGGATTATTCAATGATTCATTTCAATAATTGATACAACTATTCTATTACAAAACTAACCAGCTGCATAGAAACCTCGAAGATCGACAAAGGACAAAATGCTGGAGTAACTCAGCGGGCCAGGCAGCATCGTTAGAGAATAGGAATTGGCACCATCTCACCACCTCCAACCGAAAGGTCACCTACTGCTTTTCTCCAGCGATGCTGCCTGACCCGTCGAGTTCCTCCAGCATTGTGTGTGTATCTTCAGTTGTAAATTCAAAAAGCAGTCTTGATGTCTTTGATGTATTCCAGGGAGAGTTAAGGCCCTGTCCCACTTGGCCGTCAGATGGCGCGCGAAGATCTTGTACATCACAAAATCCTGCGAAGCCCCGCGCGTCCGCCTACGTCATCACGAACGACGCGCAAATGACGTCGCGTGAATTACACGCAAATGATGGCCAAGTGGGACAGGCCCTTTAGATTTAGCTCTTGGGGCTAACGGAATCAAGGGGGAAAACAGGAACGGGGTACTGATTTTGGATGATCAGCCATGATCATATTGAATGGTGGTGCTGACTCGAAGAGCCGAATGGCCTACTCCTGCCCCCGTTTTCTACCTTATGCGTGTAAGCCAGCATCTGCAGTTTGTTCCTCTGCAATGGAAACATCTGCACGTTTTATATCTGGTTGGAGCAGCAACTTTGAGGTTCCTCTTCCCCAGTCTTTGGGGCCCGGACGTGACGGACGCAAGGTCCTAGGTGGACCAGCAGTCCTCTTCTAACACAGAATAATAGCGGGAGGGCAAGCAAGCCCGTCTCACCATTGAAGATCTGCCCCAGAACCAGTCTCCTCTTCAGTGCCAAGTCCTCAGAGCCCTCAATCCCTTCCCCTTTCAAATGTTTATCCACCTCCTCTCACCCAAGGTACACCACTACCCTTCTAGATGGAGAACACGCCAACCTCTGCAAGGAATTCTCCCTGGAAGTACTGCGCTACAATGCTATATTCCACACTGTGTATCTTCCTCTCTGCTCTACCCATTGTACTCGAGTTTGGCCTGATTATATTAATGTAAAGCGTTATCTCGTATGCTCATACGTCACAGGAGCAGGATTAAGGCATTCGGCCCATCAGGTCCTCTCCGCCATCCAGTCATGGCTGATCTATCTTTCCCTCTCAACCCCATTCTCCTGCCTTCTCCCCACAACCCCTGACACCCGTACTAATCAAGAACCTGTCAATCTGCACCTTAAAAATAACCAGTCATTAGGCCTCCACAGCCGTCTGTGGCAATGAATTCCACAACTTCACCACCCTCTGACTAAAGAAATTCCATCTCATCTCCTTTGTAAAGGTACGTCCTTTTATTCTGAAGCTACGACCTCTAAGCCTAGACTCTCCTCCCACAAGTGGAAACATCCTCTCCGCACCCACACCATCCAGGCCTGATGGGATACCATGCAAAACAAAGCTTTTCAAGTGATGACAATAAACCTCAACATCTACGCTGTCATATCCTCTCGGGACCTTACGCCCTGCAATAAGATCGCCCCTCTTTCTAAATTCCCAAAAAACACAAATGCAATTTTCATGATTGCAATTGAGACTAACAAAGCTCTCATCCCAGGAATTAGCCTCGTAGATTCCTTTTGGACTGCCCCTAATTACAGAATATCCTCACTGGGGGCCAAAATTGTGCCCAGTGCTCCAAGTGCTGCTGCTGAGGTGCCCTGCATAATTGGAACATAGCCTCCCCAGTTTTAAACTCCACCTCTCTTGAACTGTTTGCCTTCCTAACCATTCGCTGCATCTTCTTGCTGACATTCTGCAATGCGTGCTCGAGAACACAGTGATCCATCCGCCTGTACTTCACTAATCTGCAGCCTTTCTCAATTTGGATAATAATTTGCTTTTAAATGCCTCTTACAATTAACTACGCACTTTTCCCCACATTCCCCAACTCCATTGGCCAAGTGTTTGTCCACTTACGCCCCTGTCCCACTTAGGAAACCTGAACGGAAACCTCTGGAGACTTTGCGCCCCACCCAAGGTTTCCGTGCGGTTCCCGGAGGTTTTTGTCCACCAGCAACCACCTTCAACTAGCATCGCAACCGGTTTCGACTAAAAAATTACCAATTTTTAAAAACAGAAACCACTTTCGACCATTAGGGAGACTGACAAAAACCTCCGGGAACCGCACGGAAACCTTGGGTGGGGCGCAAAGTCTACAGAGGTTTCCGTTCAGGTTTCCTAAGTGGAACAGGGGCATAACTCATCCGATCTCCATCCTGCTGCAGAGTCCATAGACTCCCAGCACGACATGCCCTCACACCCAGTTCCAGCCTGGGATTTACCTGGATCGGGAGCCACTCCCGTGCATTGAGAGCGTGGACCAGACATTGGACTTTTGAAAATGGCGCCAAAAAATAGCCACTCGTGCATGTGTGAGCTGTGGAAAAAGAATTTCACTGTGCAATGCACACATGACAATGAAGAGCCATTAGCGGACAACTTGCGGTGCTTTTAAAATTGGAGTCCAAAAACCTGGTGAGAGGGTATCACCTGATAACGTTGTGTTCGTCACAAGTACTATTGCTGGGTGCCAGGGGTTATGGGGAAAAGGCAGAAAATTCCTTTAGGAAGGAGATGAGGAGGAATTTCTTTAACCAGAGGGTGCTGGATCTGTGGAATTCATTGCAACAGAAGGCCGTGGAGGCCAAGTCAGTGGATATTTTTAAGGCAGAGATAGATAGATTCTTGATCAGTATGGGTGTCAGGGGCTATGGGGAGAAGGCGGGAGAATGGGGTTAGGAGGAAGAGGGAGATCAGAGGTTGAATGGCAGTGTAGACGATGGGCCGAATGGCCTAACTCTGCTCCTATCACTTAAGAAGGGTTTAGGGATGTAGAGGAAATGGGGGAGGGGGGGATGATGGATTTGAGATACAGATCAGCCTTAACCCAAGTGAAGGACAACATAAACACAATGGGTTGAATGGCCTCTGCATGTGATCCAAGGATGTTCTCTGAAACAATGTCCAAAATCTTCAGCAACTATTGTGCACAGTTCCCATGCACCGACATAGCAAAATTAGTAAGATCATAAAATCATGTGATGGGGCAGAATTAAGCCATTCGGCCCATCAAATCTACTCCGCGATTCAATCATAGCTGAATCTACCTCTCCCTCCTAACCCCATTCTCCTGCCTTCTCCCCATAGCCTCTGACACCCGTACTATTCAAAAATCGATATCTCTGCCTTAAAAATATCCACCGACTTGGCCTCCACAGACTTCTGTGGCAATGAATTCCACAGATTCATCTCTGGCTAAAGAAATTCCATCTCGTCTCTTTCCTAAAGGAACGTCCTTTAAATCTGAAGCTACGAGCTCTAGTCCTAGACTCTCCCACTTGTGGAAAACATCCTCTCCACATCCACTCTATCCAAGCCTTGTACTCTTCTGTATGTTTCAATGAGGTAAAACAAAAACTCAAGAGTAAAAAAGGTCTGGAGTTTTCAATTCACGGCTCTTTAAGTATCTCAAGATAAAACGATGGTCTCATTTGAGGAAGGACATTATTGCTATTGAGGAAGTACAGCATAAGTTCACCAGGTTAATTCCCGGGATGGCAGACTGACATATGATGAAAGAATGGGCTTAGATTCTCTGGAATTAAGAAGGATGAGAAGGGATCTTATAGAAACATATACAATTATTAAGGGATTGGACAGGATAGATGCAGGAATTTTCCCCCCGATATTGCCAGAGTTCAGTACCAGGGCTCACAGTTTAAGAATAAGGAGGGCGATTTAGCTGCTGTCCGTATGGAGTTTGTACGTTCGCCTCGTGACCTGCGTGGGTTTTCTCCGAGATTTTCGGTTTCCTCCCACACTCCAAAGACGTACAGGTTTATAGGTTAACCGGCTTGGTAAATGTAAAAATTGTCCCTAGTGGGTGTAGGATAGTGTTAATATGTGGGGATCGCTGGTCGGCGCGGACCCGCCGGGCTGAAGGGCCCGTTTCCACGCTGTATCTCCAAACTAAACCTAAAAGGCTGCGGAGGCCATTTCACTGGATGGTTTCAAGAGAGTTAGATATAGCTCTGATGGCTAAAGGAATCAAGGAATATGGGGAGAAAGCAGGAACGTGGTACTGATTTTGGATGATCAGCCATGATCATATTGAATGGCGGTGCTGGTTCGAAGGGCCGAATGGCCTACTCCTGCGCCTATTGTCTATGTTTCTCTGATCATAGTAAAAAAGGTCATGGGTCTTAATGAATCATTCATATTGAGCTGCTCCCACATTATCCTTGCCACAAGGTCACCCTGACTTGGAGTCTCACTCCAGAGCCCACACCGCGATAGTGCTGTCCTACTGGCCTGGAAGATGTCAAGGCTGGCCAGTCTCGGGTGGTAAAACGACCTCAAAATGATCCCAGGAATGATCGGGGTAACATATGATGAGCGTTTGACGGCACTGGGCCTGTACTCGCTGGAGTTTAGAAGGATGAGGGGGAACATTGAAACTGACCGAATAGTGAAGGTCCTGGATAGAGTGGATGCGGAGAGGATGTTTCCACCAGTGGGAGAGTCTAGGACCAGAGGTCACAGACTCAGAATATAAGTACGCACCTTTAGAAAGGAGATAAGGAGTCATTTCTTCAGTCAGAGGGTGGGGAATCTGTTGATTTCATTGCCACAGATGCCTGTTGAGGCCAAGTCAATAGATATTTTTAAGGCAGAGATTGACAGATTCTTCATTAGTAGGGCTGTCAGGAGTAGGGGTTGCCAACTTTCTCACTCCCAAAAGGTCAAAATGAGGGACAAATTCCCGACGGCAATTCGTTGACTGACTCAGCCATGGCTGGGTGAATGATGAGTTGGCCCGAGTGCTGGACTGCACACAAAGCCGAGCCGGCGGGCCAGCTGAGGAGTTTTGGCCCGGGCACCCCATCCAACTCATGAACCGATGATTGGCCATGAGAAGGAGGGGTGGTGGTGTCGGTGGTCAGCGAAGGTCGGACAGTTGGCCGGGCTGACGACCCGACAGTCCCCCCCTCCCCCCGACCCAAGTACCAGCAGTCAAATACGGGACAAACCAACTTAGCCAAAAATACGGGATGTCCCGGCTAATCCGGGACAGTTGGCAACCCTAATCAGGGGTCATGAGAGAAGGCAGGAGAATGGGTTTGAGAGGGAAAGATAGATCAGCCATGATTGAATGGCGGAGTAGACTTGATGGGCCAAACGGCCTAATTCTTCTCCGATAAAAGGCTGATGCTGAAAACCTGAACCAAAGAAGAAACAGAAAATGCTCGGGACATCAGGTGGGAAAAAACAGCAGATGCCTTGTTTTGTAAGATGTTGTGAAGAACAGTCTTCGTCCTGAAATAGTAACTCCGTTCCTTTACCCACAGAAGCTGCCTGCGTTGCTGAGTGTTTACAACCTATTCTGTCCTTACTTCCAAAATAGCCTGGCTAATATTCATCTCTCAAAGGAATATCCGTAATAATAAATCACCTCATTCCTTGCGTCAATGCAGGTTGTGAGAACTTGCAGAGTACAAACTGGTTGGCAAATCTTATACATTACCGCACTTCAGAAAAACGTTCCCAGTTACAAGTGTGGTTCGGCGGTGTCAAGTTTGTGAACGGCACAATATAGTTCAACAATCCTTTCATTTCATTATTGATATAAATGTACATCGCTGGGAGAGAAAAAAAAATACTTACTTTAGCCGCGCTCTCTCTCTCTCTCTTTCTCTTTCTCTCTCTCTCACTGTGGACACAGAATCTAAGACAACTTTTGTATTCAGTCTATTGCGCCATTTATTTGGACCGGCCAACAGTGTGGGAAACAGCGAGACAAAACTGCGTGGAGGACGATGAGAAAGGAATGATTAATGGAATGCCACTGTTTATTTTACCTCACCTCCCATGGCAACCAGTAATGAGCCCAACATGTCCACAAAGGTTAAGGATAGTGGAAGCACCATTAATCTCCTATTCAATCCTCTCGGACGCGGCCAGCCAGACAATGGATTCTCCAAATGATTCACGCTCCCTTCCCCCCCCACCCCATCCCCCACCGCGACCGGTTCCACGCCTCATCTGTACCCCCCCCCGCACCCCCCAAATGTGAAAGACTGATTCAGGCAACAGGCCGAGACCAAGGTGCTCCCTAAATGGGCTGCGGCCCCCCCCTCACCCCCCTCACCCCCCCTTGACAAAGCACAAAGCCGGAGCAGACCAGGGCTCGGCCTTCATCGGCAAGGCGGCTGCAAGACAAGAGTTTTCTTTACAGGATGTGACAATGCCTTCTCCAGGCTCTTGAGCTGCAGAAAGCAAAAAATTACAAACTTTGAGAGAGAGAGAGAGAGAGAGAAAGAGGGAGAACAACCTTTTTTTTTTAAATCAAAAAAAAAAATCGACACTCCAGATTCCGTACAGAGACCAAAGTGAAGACACTCGTCCTCCCGCTTCTCGGCCCCTCCAACTTGCCCGCTTTCCCATCTGTTGCCAGGGGCGATGTCATGATACCTGGCGCGCACACACGTGCTGGAAGAAGCTCACAGATGTCCCAGAGCCAGAATAAGCCCATAACCGCGGCTGGTTGCTTGAAGCTGCCCAACTTACCACCAATCAACGCATGATCAGTGGCAAAACAACATCCGCACGCTCAGACTATGGATAGAGTGGATGGGAGAGGATGTTTCCACAAGTGGTAGAGTTGTGGTCACAGCCTCAGAATTAAAGGACATTCCTTTAGGAAGGAGATGAGGAGGAGTTTCGTTAGTCAGAGGGCGGTGAAGGTGTGGAACTCATTGCCACAGAAGGCTGTGGAGGCCTTGGATGTTTTTACAGCAGAGATAGATGGATTCTTGATTAGTGTGGGTGTCAGGGGAGAGGGCAGGAGATTGGGGTTAGGAGGAATAGATAGATCAGCTATGATTGAACAGCGGAGTAGCCTTGATGGGCCAAATGGCCTACCTCTGCTCCTATCTCATGAACTTATGAATATCTGCTATTTAATTGGCAGCATCTACCCAAAAATATCACTGGCCAGACAGAATGTATTTACATGGTAGTTTAAATCACGCCAATAAGCTGGTAATATGCCAAATAGTTTAGCTTAGTGTCACATGTAACGAGGTACAGTGAAAAGCTGTTTTGTTGCGGGCTATCCAGTCCGCGGAAAGACTATATATGATTACAATCAAGATGTCCACAGTGTACAGATACAGGATGAAGGGAATGGCAAGAAATGTTGCGGTTTGGAGTAGAGGTTTAAAAGAGTGGAGCGATTGCAGCAGATCCATTTCTGGGACCGGCACGCACAGAGTGGCCTGGTCTGGCTTGGACCATGTGACCGGCACGCACAGAGTGGCCTGACCTGGCTTGGCTTGTACCACATCCAAACCACCACCACCTTCATCCATTTGCAGTTTTTTCCCCCGAGGTTGGAGATCGCAACCTTCACGTGGTCCACCCCGTTTCCACTAATGCAATCAACCCGACATGCACAAACAAGATCAAATAGAACAAGTTGGCCTACAACTTTAGGCGGTGCACGCCATACGCAAGAGGACGACGTTCCCTCCCAGTTGCTATCCTGAACCACCCCATCGCCAACTAGAGAGCGGTCCTGAGCTACCATCTACCTCATTGGAGCCCCTCGCACTATCTTTATTCGGACTGTACCCTGCGCTAAACGTTATTCCCGTTGTTATGTAAAGCTACATTGTAATCACGTATGGTAGACAAAAATGCTGGAGAAACTCAGCGGGTGAGGCAGCTCCATAGCTGGAGCTCCATGGATGCTGCCTCACCCGCTGAGTCTCTCCAGCATTTTTGTCTACCTTCGATTTTCCAGCATCTGCAGTTCCTTCTTAAACACTTGCAACCATGTATAGTTTTTTTTAAACAATAAAAGCTTTTTACTGAACCTCGCTACAGGCGAGAATAAACAAAACTAAAATTGCCAAAGGAAAGTAACTACGACCGGCGGTTGAATGCACATTTATTTGTATTTATTGAAGGCATGTGTGGTATATCTGACCTGCGTGGATAGCTTGCAAAACAAATTCCATTCCCTACACTGTAATAGAACCTACAATCTTCCTACTGTGTGGCGGACTCCAAAAGGCCGCACGTTGTCTGTAATGGGGAAAAATGTCCCATCGTTTCTCGCTGAAGCTCGGTACACGAGACAACGATAAACCTAAACCTAGCTATCCCAATAATTTTCAATAAACTATATCCCTTCTCATCCCCGTACTATTTTTGCCCTCCGTAAGCACACACCATTGCAATCCCCGTCCCTACAACCTAGCTCCTGTGTAACGGAACGAGAAGCCAGCGCATCGTCCAAGTTGGGGGAAAATAGACCATCGCATTCACATCCAGCGTCTCAGTAGAACTTCACTCCCAGAACTCGGGCCCAGCGGGCGAGCGCGGTGAAACTCGGGGATGTCTACAACTCAGCGAGGATCATCGGACAGGGGCAAGGTCGGTCGCTGCGCTTACAATGGGGCTGCCCGTCAAGGTAGCTTTGCACGGGGTGTAGCTGCTGACAACAGTCACACACGTTACCCGGCTACACCCCCCTCCTCCAAACACCCACTGCCAACAGCATTAGTAGCCGGGTCTCAAACACTGCCCACAGTTTAAAGATAAAAACCGGAGCCAGATTCCCTCACTCAGATCCACAGGAAATTGCTGTCCTCCAGGCTGGATTTGGAGGAGTGCCAGGAAACAAAGTAAATCGGGGATAATAGTACACAGAGGTGCCCCGTCTCCGGGCTGCAACACAGCAACTGAGGGCGGACAGTGAAGGTGTGAAGCACTCCCACCCTCCAGGTGCAAAGTCAGGATTCTGTTTGCTTCACGTTAAACCCAGGCTGCCCCCACTCCCACCATATTTATCTGTTGACTCCATGAACGAGACAGGCAGACAAAAGGCACGAGCTTAGACCAGGAGTAAAGTGAAAGATGAAGGGAGATGTGAAGGAAAGTTATTTAAGTCTGTAGCCACCTAATCATCTCAGCTGCGTTATGTTGGGTGGTGGCAAAGTGTGCGGCACTGTGGCGCAGCGGTAGAGTTGCTGCCTCACAGCGCCAGAGACCCAGGTTCGATCCTGACTACGGGTGTGTACGGAGTTTGTACGTTTTCCCCGTGACCCGTGTGGGTTTTCTCCGGGAACTTCTGGTTTCCTCCCACACGCCAAAGACGACAAGGTTTGTAGGCTAATTGGCTTCGGTAAAAATGCAAATCGTCCCAGTGTGTTTAGGATAGTGCTGGTGTACGGCACGGACTCGGTGGGCTGAGGTTGCTGTTTGCGCCCTGTATCTCTGAACTAAACCTAAAGGCCAGAGAGAGAATGGCTGTTCCTTTTGATGAAGTCACTTCATTTAATTAACAAAATAACAGATTCTGAAAGCAAATTTCTGGGGGATAAATGTATGACCATAACACAGCTGAGTAACACAGGGGTGGTGGTTGTAGGGGTGATTGGCTGCCTGTCACCTGGCCTGGGGGGCGGGTGGGGGGGGGGAGATGGGTAGAGGGAGGGAGGGGGGTGGAGGGGGAGGAGGGGAGGTAGGGTTTCCAACTGTCCCATATTAGCCAGGACATCCCGTATATTCGGCTAAATTGGTTTGTCCCGTACGGGACCACCCTTGTCCCATATTTGACCGCTACTATTCGGGTCGAGGGGACTGTCGGATCGGAGCGCCGCGTCCGGCCCCGCCTCACCCGTCCCGCGCGCAAAGTCCGGTCAAAACTCCCCAGCTGGCCCGCCGGCTGGACTTTGTGTGCAGTCCAGCACCCGGGCCCACGCATCATTCACCCAGCCACGGCCGAGTCAGTCAACGAAGGGGGAGAGGGGGAGGGGGGGAGAGAGCGAGAGGGGGAGAGCGAGAGGGGGAGAGCGAGAGGGGGGAGAGCGAGAGGGGGAGAGCGAGAGGGGGAGAGCGAGAGGGGGAGAGCGAGAGGGGGAGAGCGAGAGGGGGAGAGCGAGAGGGGGAGAGCGAGAGGGGGAGAGCGAGAGGGGGAGAGCGAGAGGGGGAGAGCGAGAGGGGGAGAGCGAGAGGGGGAGAGCGAGAGGGGGAGAGCGAGAGGGGGAGAGCGAGAGGGGGAGAGCGAGAGGGGGAGAGCGAGAGGGGGAGAGCGAGAGGGGGAGAGCGAGAGGGGGAGAGCGAGAGGGGGAGAGCGAGAGGGGGAGAGCGGGAGAGGGGGAGAGAGGGAGAGGGGGAGAGAGGGAGAGGGGGAGAGAGGGAGAGGGGGAGAGAGGGAGAGGGGGAGAGAGGGAGAGGGGGAGAGAGGGAGAGGGGGAGAGAGGGAGGGAGAGAGCAAGCACGACCAATGTGCAGATCAATGGGACACGGGCTGACACGAGATGACTACTTCCACGTTACTCACAGGCTGGTGATTTGCTTTATATTCTATTTGAAAGCTCAGCCAAACAGTAACTTGCCCAGAGGCTAGATGGCAAGTGGAAATTTCCATTCCTAGACACAGGTCCCAGAGCCTGATTGCAAAGGAGACCGCGATGGACTGAAAATGAAAGTATTTGAGTTGAGATGGAGATGCCAGCTTGCACAGCTGAACTCTGAATGGATCACTGTTTCCCCCAACATCAAAAGAAAATAAAAGAATGCAGTAATCCGTATTTATGAATTCCAGAATCCAATTTCCTCTCCTGTCTTTCACATGGCCTCAAACAATAGCCGCCTGGGTCCAAGTGAAGTGCAGCCTCGCTGGTGTCTGAAGCTAAAGCAGTCCAGCGCAGCCATTAAAATGCCGATAAGACACAAAAAGCTGGAGTAACTCAGCGGGACAGGCATCACTGGAGAGAAGGGATGGTCGAGACTGATGTCAGGGGGGTGGGCAGCACATAGATAAGGAAGTGCAAGGTGTGAAACAGAACAAAGGGAATGGAGATCAAAAACATGTAGAATAGATGTTTAAGAAGGAACTGCAGATGCTGGAAAATCGAAGGTAGACAAAAGTGCTGGAGAAACCCAGCGGGTGCAGCAGCATCTGTGGAGCGAAGGAAATAGGCAACGTTTCGGGCCGAAACCCTTCTTCAGAATAGATCGTTGTCAGTTGGGGAGAAGGTAACTACAAAGCAAACAGAGGTAAAATATAGTCGAAGATAGTAAGACTGGTCGGAGAACTGGGAAGGGGGAGGGGATGGAGAGAGAGGGAGAGAGGGAAAGCAAGGTTTACTTGAAGTTAGAGAAGTCAATGTTCATACCGCTGGGGTGTAAGCTGCCCGAGTGAAATGTCGCACAGCATCAGTGGGTCAGATGTCCCGTCCCCCCCCTCAGATGTACCGCAGACATCTTCCCGCTTACACGTGGGAACAAACACACACGGGGCCCGCAGAGAGAGATAGAGATGCTGCCACACAGCGCCAGAAACCTGGGTTCAATCCTGACGACGGGTACTGTCTGTATGGAGTTTGTACGTTCTCCCCGTGACCTGCGTGGGTTTCTCCAGGTGCCCCGGGTCCCCCCCCACGTTCCAAAGACAAGCAGGTTTGTAGATTAATGGGCTTCTGTAAATTGTCTCCAGTGCGTGTAGAATAGAACGAGTGCACGGGTGATCACGGGCCGGCATGGACCCTGCGGGCCGAAGGGCCTGTTTCCACGCTGTATCTCTAAACTAAACCATCCTCGCTCCATCCAGCAGGGAGGTTCCCTTCTTTCCCCTCTCACATGCATCCATAAAGGCCGTGAGTGTCAGCGTGTAACCAATGGAGGCAAAACACAACTTAGATTGACGGAAAAAAGATTCTGAATCTCAACGACTGAACCCCAAGAGCTGGAGTTCGATTTCAATTTGGGCGGGCGGGGGAGGAAATGGTGAAGTATAGTCCTGCAGCATGGAGACGGGCCCTTCGGCCCAACTTGTTCATGCTGACCAAGATGCCCCCCCCCCCCTCCCCCATCTACGCTGGTCCCACATGCCTGCATTTGGCCCCTATCCTTCTGAACATTCCCTATCCATAAACTAGATGTGGGGACATAGATTTGGAGATCAAGATGGGTCAAACAAGTTTAGAGATACAGTGGGGAAACAGGCCCTTGGGCCCCACCTAGTCCGCTCATTAACACTATCTGACACACATTAGGGACAATTTTCAATTCTACCAAAGCCAATTAGCTTATAAACCTGTACATTTTTGGAGGAAACCAGAGATCCTGGAGAAAACCCACGCAGTCCACACAGAGAACGCATGAACTCTGCACAGACAAGCACCCGTAGTCGGGCTCGAACCCGGGTCGCTGCAAGGCAGCAACTCTACTGCTGCGCCGCCGTGCCGCCCTGTGATAAAGGAGAAAGGGCGAGAGAGGGGACCACAAAGTGGGGTGAAGTAAGGAGAAGCAGAAAGCAGCACAATAACACAGGCCAGTCGGAACAAACGACAGCTTTCTGTGCTGGGATTGCGATGTGAAGGAGCCACATCCATTCAGCACCAACATTCACGCATGTACAACCCATCTACATAACAACAGGACCACCCAGCTCCAGGCCGCTCCCCCCTCTCCCCCCCCCCCAAATAACAGAGGGAGGAGAGGAGATGGAGGGGAACGCATACAAGTGCAGTGGTAGCTGCCAATACTGGCTACTCAAGCAGAGCGGGCATCTTCCCCAATGTAGGCCCTTGTTTACCAGACCATGAGCTGACCTCTCCCATCCGGTCTACAGACTGTTGTTTCACCAGGTGCCGCCCACTATTCTAGGACTAGAGGTCACAGTCTCAAAATTAAAGGAAGGAGATGAGGAGAAATTTATTTAGCCAGTGGATGGTGAATCTGTGGAATTCTTTGCCACAGAAGGCTGTGGAGGCCAAGACAGTGGATATTTTTAAGGCAGAGATAGATAGATTCTTGATTAGTGCGAGTGTCAGAGGTTATGGGGAGAAGGCAGGAGAATGGGGTCAGGAGGGAGAGTTAGATCAGCCATGATTGAATGGCGGAGTAGACTTAATGGGCCTAATGGCCTAATGATCACTCCTAATCCTTATGACCATGATGTGGTCGTTGAGCCACAACAACATAAAGCAAGACACCCAACCCTCTGCTCCAGGTATAGGACCCAGCCAACATCACTCTGCATACCGTCAGCTAACAGGCCGACAGACAGACCCGTCACCAGGATGTCACTGAAATGCAGAGGCGATCAAGAAAAATTTCTGCACATTTCATACAAAATGAACTTTCAGTTTCTACATCTGAAAAAGACCTCCGCTTCCCCTCTCCACAGTCTGGAGGAGGGTCTCGACCCGAGACGTCACCTCGTCCTTCTCTCCAGAGATGCTGACTGGCCCGGCGAGTTTCTCCAGCTTTTTGCGTCTGTCCCCTTCCAATATTTGTGGGTGGGCATCGAAAACCTCGCAGCACGAGGACAAATCCCCAGTTAAACCCGGGGTGGAATATAGTTATGATGGAATATCCGGCTGTTGAATCGGACATCGAGTGATGGAGTCAGTCATACAGCACGGAAACAGGCCCTTCGGCCCTAGTCGTCCATGCCGAACATGATGTCCCGTCTAAGCTAGTCACATTTGCCCCACGTCCCTCTAAACCTGTCCTATCCATCCAATGAATGCACTTGAATTCACCTGGTATCTCCCATTGTTTGAAAACACAGAATACAAGATTAAGACAACTGTAGCAATTCTGCGACGACTCCCCCCCCCCCCCAACATGAGAAAAAAAGAGGAAGAAAATAGAGGAGGACACTAAATTAAAACCAGAGGCCATTTGGCAGGTACGGCCACTGTATATTCAGCTCAACATCTCTCCAAATTAACACCAGCTTAGAGCAAACCCTGTCCCTTTACCTCCGCCCCTCGACTCCATCCAAGGACCCAAACAGTCTTTCCAGGTTTCCGGGGCAGAGGTTCACTTGCACCTCCTCCAATCTCATCTACTATATCCAGGTGTCAACTTCTCTACATCAGCGAGACCAAGCGCAAGCTCGGCGATCATAGAAATTAGGTGCAGGAGTCGGCCATTGTGCCCTTCGAGCCTGCACCGCCATTCAACATGATCATGGCTGATCATCCAACTCAGTATCCTGTACCTGCCTTCTCTCCATACCCCCTGATCCCTTTAGCCACAAGGGCCACATCTAACTCCATCTTAAATATAGCCAATGAACTGGCCTCAACTACCTTCTGTGGCAGAGAATTCCACAGATTCACCACTCTCTGGGTGAAAAATGTTTTTCTCATCTCAGTCCTAAAAGATTTCCCCCTTATCCTTAAGCTGTGACCCCTTGTCCTGGATTTCTCCAACATCGGGAACTAATCTTCCTGCATCTAGCCTGTCCAACCCCTGAAGAATTTTGTACGTTTCTATAAGATCCCGCCTCAATCTACTAAAGATCGTTTCGCTGAACACCCCCGTTCAGTCCGTCTTAACCAACCTGATCTCCCCGGTGGCTCAGCACTTCAACCCCCCCTCCCATCCCCAATCCGACCTTTCTGTCCTGGGCCTCCTCCATTGTCAGTGTGAGGCCCAGCACAAATTGGAGGAGCAGCGCCTCATATTTCGCTTGGGTAGTTTACACCCCAGCGGTGTGAACATTGACTTCAACTTCAGATGGCTCTTGCTTTCTCTCTCCATCCCCTCCCCCTTCCCAGTTCCCCCCCTAGTCACTCTTACTGTCTCCACTTACATTCTATCTTTGTCCCGCCCCCTCCACTCCCCTTGACATCAGCCTGAAGAAGGGTCTCAGTACAGTGGGAATCCCAGCAGAGCTGAAGAACAAACCAACTCAAACATTATTCAATCGGAAGGAAAATAAAAAGGAATTAATTACTGAGAATCTTCTCTCGGCCAACCCAGTCCGAAAGCAATCGTTGCCACAAGGTTATATGGTGCCAGTTCCATTAACTCAATGACAAGGGGTCTTTTAAACCAGCAAAGAGTTTCAACAAGTTGAGGGGCTTGAAATGGCTTTCATTTTAACCATTAGTTGCAATCACCCATTTGACACTAGAGCACAAAGTTAAAATGTACCACTAATTCTGATGTATATCCGTGGAACTCATTGCCACAGAGGGGTGGTGAGGCCAAGTCAATGGATATTTTTAAGGTGGAGATGGACAGATTCTTGATTGAGATTGGCGACTATTGTATACTGCCTTAGTGTGCTATTCCTATGCACTCGCAATGAATCTAAGATATACTTGTGTATATCACTACTTTTAATGAACTGTATGAAAAAAGAACATTTAAATTGCACTTCAGTGCAGGTCCACCATCAATTTTCCAGCAACTGGTAGTTCCCGGTGCCTCCTCAACCTGGACAAAATTATGAACGCACTTGAAATCGCTCTGAAAGTCTCCCCCCCACCCCCCCCCCCCCCGCCGAAAGTGTGGCTTCTCGGCCGGGTGAGGCAGCCGATCTCAACCTCATTGACAATTCCGTGCCGATCGGCGGGTAGAATTCTGCGGCCAGGGCTGTGGAACTCCGGCCCGGCCAGAGCCGACAGATCCATTCCCACAGCCGACTACCATGACAGACTTTGCAGGATGGTATTTCGGTCCTGTCCGTCCCACCCCCCCCCCCCCCGCCATGAACTCTGCTGGTCCGGCCAAACGGATAATCCAGAAAGGCTCTGGAATCACAAGTGCCGGAAAATCAGAGGTGGGACTGGACACGTGGCATTAAAAGCACCAATAAACATGGAGCAATCACACTGGGTTTACTGTTGGTTCTCCAACATGGCTGCTCCAGAGTTTCGTATTGAAAGCTGTGGACTCCTTGGAAGCGGAGACAACAAGTGCCAACGGTGGGCATAAGAGCGTTAGGTCCATACCCCCCTCAACCAAGGGTGACAATGGGATCAGATCCCAGAAGTGTCTGTTCCTTCTTCAGAGAGCGGGGGGGGGGGAGGTGGCAGTGTGGCGCCCATTTTAAAGTATCTCTTTGGGAAGATTTGGAAAACTGGGACCTGGGGATGCTTCTCACCCACCTCCATGTGAAGAATCTTAAATTATGCCTGCTTCCACCTCCGAGGGAATATTAATCAGATGCAGACCCAGGAGCGCACACAAGACCCTTACCTTTGGTTGTGCTCGACGTGGAAAAGCCACCTTGGGATCGATCTGTACAGGAAGGAAACAGAACAGATGATTAAATCATTCAGCCCACAATAGCAGAGCTCACAGAAGATTCATGCTGCTGGAGACGAGGAGACCAAAGAACCATCAACGACCCATTCCCATCAGAAAACAAGTGGAATGTTAACCATTTTAAAACGCCGGAGCACCATCACCCGGCGAGAACGTCCTGAAACATCGGGCCTCTGTGAAGGCGACTGCAGAGGCCTCAATAGGCCCAACTGTGGGAGGACAGGGCATTGTGCCTTCCCTCATAATGGGAACTATAGAATCATAGAAAGTAGGTGTAGGAGTAGGCCATTCAGCCCTTCTAGCCTGCACCGCCCTTCAATATGATCATGACTGATCATCCAACTCAGTATCCCGTACCTGCCTTCTCTCCCTTTAGCCACAAGGGCCACATCTAACTCCCTCTTAAATATAGCCAATGAACTGGCCTCAACTATCTTCTGTGGCAGAGAATTCCACAGACTCAACACTCTCTGTGTGAAACATGTTTTTCTCATCTCGGTCCTAAAAGACTTCCCCCTTATCCTTAAACTGTGACCCCTTGTTCTGGACTTCCCCAACATCGGGAACAATCTTCCTGCATCTAGCCTGACAAACCCCTTAAGAACTTTGTAAGTCTCTATAAGATCCCCCCCCCCCCCCAATCTTCTAGATTCCAGCGAGTACAAGCCAAGTCCATCCAGTCTTTCTTCATATGGAAGTCCTGCCATCCCATTGTGGGGGGATGTTTTTTTAATGTTTAAATCTCTTTATTATTGTTATGTCTGTATTCTTTTTTTCCTGTGCTGCATTGGCAAGAAGCATTTCACTACACCAAGTGGTGTATGTGACCAATAAATAACCTTTGAACCAATTCAGTTTAATGTCGGACCATCTGGAGTGGATAATACAGGCAAGCTGATTTTTCACCCACTCTCTCAAGATACAACAGCGAGAATGGAAGCGGCATCAATACGCCAGGCTGGTGGCTCTCATTGCTCACGCCTTCTTCCTCATGGGGGCCAGTAGGATGGCAATCTGTGGGCATCTTGTGCCTAATTTGTGCTCTCTCTGAAAAGATCTCAGAAATATTGGGGCAGCTCACCTTCAGACCAGCTCGTCGAGTTCTTACGCCCAAAAACTTATTGGGACACAATAAATTGGACGAGTAAAATGCAAAAACAAGAACTGATATTCCAGGCTCAGTTTCTCAAACCATCAGGTGGAAACACTCAGTTTAAGGAGGAACTGCAGACGCTGGAAAATCGAAGGTAGACAAAAATGCTGGAGAAACTGAGAAAGAAAAAGGCAACGTTTCGGGCCGAAACCCTTGAGGAAATAGGCAACCCAAGGGTTTCGGCCCGAAACGTTGCCTATTTCCTTCGCTCCATAGATGCTGCTGCACCCGCTGAGTTTCTCCAGCACTTTTGTCTACCAGGTAGAAACACTCTACTCCTTGGACCCGACTGGTGCTGAACCATGGGATATACTGAGCACAGAAATGCCCCCGACCATCCTTCTCTGAGCTATAAAACTGTATTCTTTACCTAAAGAGGCTTCCGCGTCACAGAAGGATTCAAGAATGGACTGCACCATAAAGTGTTTCTCGAAGTTGGAAACGCTATCAGCTGAGGTTTCAAAGGTTGAACTGGTCGGTTAGCTAGCCACAGATTTGGACAGGTCTTGGTTTAAATTTAAATCTCAAATAAGATGAATTAATTAATATTCAAATGAACTACAGTTAAAATCATGGCAGGCCACAGATATCATTCTAGTGAGTTTCAACTTGGAGCCCAACATTTATACATTTAGCTAATCACGCCTGTGGCAGCTCATGATAGATACAGTTGCTGCCTTACTGCGCCAAAGACTCAGATTCGATCCTGACTACGGGTGCCGTCTGTATCGAGTTTGCACGTTCTCCCTGTGACCACGTGGGTTTTCCCGGGTGCGCTGGTTTCCTCCCACACTCCAAAGACACACAGGTTTGTAGATTAATTGGCTTTGGTAAGTTATAAAATTGTCGCAAGTGTACGGGTGTTCACCGGTCGGCGTGGATTCGGTGGGCCGATGGGCCTGCTTCCAATAGACAATAGGTGCAGGAGTAGGCCATTCGGCCCTTCGAGCCAGCACCGGCATTCAATGTGATCATGGCTGATCATCCCCAATCAGTACCCCGGTCCTGCCTTCTCCCCATATCCCCTGACTCCCGCTATTTTTAAGAGCCCTATCTAGCTCTTTCTTGAAAGCATCCAGAGAACCGGCCTCCACCGCCCTCTGAGGCAGAGAATTCCACAGACTCACAACGCTCGGTGAGAAAAAGTGTTTCCTCGTCTCTGTTCTAAATGGCCTAGCCCTTATTCTTAAACTGTGGCCCCAGGTTCTGGTTTCCGTGCTGTATCTCCATAGTCTACAGTCAATCCGTCTCCCTATAACCCTGTATCTTGCTTCACTTCCAGATACTTATACTGCCTTAATGTTCTCTGCCTCGACACACACAAACAGTGTAGGTTACTGCAAGAGAACAAAGGGGCTGTTCTTCCCATCCACTGGTTATAACTGCCATAATTAATCCCCCAACCCACGCGGCCTTTGGACATGAGAACCCGGAGGACAGGAGGACCGGGACAAAACCCACACAGTAACAGGGAGGATGCGCAAACTCAACGCAGATATGACCTAACATGTGCATCCATCGAACCCGGGTCTCTGGAGCAGTGCGAGGCAGAGCGTTACAGACAGTATCATTCCAAAATCCCCGGTTCAAAGGCCAGAAAATGGGGTGGCAGAGGAAAGTAATGAGGTCGAGGGGTTTCTCGAGATACACCAACAAGATCTATTACACTGATCTGACTGAAACGATCACACAGCACCCGTCGTCAGGATCGAACCTGGGTCTCTGGCACCGTACAACCAAGCTTCACTGACATGGGGAACAGACGGGGAGAGTGCTAAACCCAATATCCCAGGAACAACAACAATAATATTTGTTGAAAGATCCCAAATGGGCTTTAGCATCTGACGTGACCTTGGCCCCAAATGACCAGACATGTCCTAGAATCTATTACACACAACAAAATGCTGGAGCAGGTCCGACAGAGGTTCACCTGCACCTCCTCCAACCTCATCTACTGCATCCGCTGCTCCAGATGCCAGCTGATCTACATCGGTGAGACCAAGCGGAGGCTGGGCGATCGTTTCGCCGAACACCTCCGCTGGGTCCGCAATAACCAACCCGACCTCCTGGTGGCTCAGCACTTCAACTCCCCCTCCCATTCCGTATCCGACCTATCTGTCCTGGGCCTCCTCCACGGCCAGAGTGAGCAACACCGCAAATTGGAGGAACAGCACCTCATATTCCGCTTGGGGAGTCTGCATCCTCTTGGCATGAACATTGAATTCTCTCAATTCTGTCAACCCTTGCTGTCTCCTCCCCTTCCCACCTCTCCCTCAGCCCTCGGGCCCCTCCTCCACCCCCGCCTCCCCCCACCCCCATCAGTCTGAAGAAGGGTTTCGGCCCGAAACGTTGCCTACCTCCTTCGCTCCATAGATGCTGCTGCACCCGCTGAGTTTCTCCAGCATTTTGTGTAACCCTCGATTTTCCAGCATCTGCAGTTCCTTCTTTAACAAAGTGCAGGAGTAACTCAGCGGGTCAGCAGCATCTCTGGAGAAATAGGATGTGTGAAGTTTTGAAAACGTCAACAGAGATGCTGCCTGGCCCACTGAGCTACTCCAATACTTTGCGTCGATCTCTAGTATAAACCAGCGCCTGTGGTCTTGTTCCTCCTCCACTAATCTATTACTGGTAACTCATACCAACTGCTGTTGGATGGTCCACGCTGCTCTGGTACCAGGGCTGCTCCACATGCATTTAATTCAAAAGACCAAATCCCGCAGAGTAGTCTTGCTTGCCATCGGTTCACAGGAGGCCCCCTTGTGATTCTTATCCACAAGTTGAACCATCTCACCAAGACACAGCCAGTGGTTCTGACCAGGTTCCGTCAGGATACAAAAGTGCCTCCAGATACAGCCAAGTTCATGCATTCCTAAAAACAGCACCGGGAATTTCAAAGAAACGGCAAGCAATTCCCAACAACATCCATTCTTAGTCAGGTCTGAGGTGATCAACAGAAGAATGGTTCCCGACATATTCCTCCTCTATCACTTGGTACAGTCTAGAACGGTTCGAGAGTCCAAGTGTGTTGGATTTAGCAGGGTCAGCAGATGGAACAGAACATCAGCCTTTGAAGCAAGAGGCCACACTTCAACCAACCTCACTATTCAATTAGACTGTGATTCATCTGTACAATAGACAAAGGTGCAGGAGTAGGCTGGCCGATTCGAACCAGCACCGCCATTCATTGGGATCATGGCTGATCACCCACAATCAGTACCCCGTTCCTGCCTTTCCCCCATATCCCCTCACTCCGCTATCTTTAAGAGCTCTATCCAACTCTCTCTTGAAAGCATACAGAGAATTGGCCTCCACCGCCTTCCGAGGCAGAGAATGCCACAGATTCACAACCCTCTGTGTGAAAACGTTTTTCCTCATCTCCGTTCTAAATGGCTTACCCCTTATTCGTAAACTGCAGGCCCCTGGTTCTGGACCCCCCAACATCGGGAACAAGCTTCCTGCGTCCACTGCGTCCAAACCCTTAATAATTTTAATCTGCTCCACATTAATCCATACCCTCATCCACAAACCCTTTCACCTATGGCCACAACAGCTCCAAAGGGCTTCCGACCTTCTGCAGAGCAGGGAATACAAAGTAAAAATCCAAATTCATTCACAATGGCGACGGCAGCAACTGCAGGCGCTGGAACCTGTATCAACTCTGCTGGGAGAACGGAGGCGGGTCAAGCGGCAGCACATAACAAGCAGCTTTTCACTGTACCTCGGTACACGTGACAATAAACTAAACTGTGTCTGTATAGATCAGTAACAATAACTGTATCGAGGAAAAAGACAGTCGGCGTTTTGGATCAAGACCCCCCCCCTGCTGCAGGGTTGACTAGTCCTGACACAACTCGTTGCGTTGGCCCAGCAGTAGATATTAACCATGCAGCAGTAGAGGTTCGGCCTTACAACGCCAGAGACGCAGGTTCGATCCCGACTATGGGTGCTGTCTGTGCGGAGTTTGTACGTTCTCGCGGGTTTTCTCTGGGTGCCCCGGTTTCCTCCCACTCTCCAAAGACATACAGGTTCGTAGGTTAATTGGCTTTGGTGAAAAAAATAAAATTAATTTGTTCCTAGTGTGTAGGATAGTGCTGGTGCACAGGCATCGCTGGTCGATACGGACCTGGTGGGCCGAGGGGCCTGTTTCCGCACTGTATCTCTAAACTAAACTAGCCCTAGATGAAAAGTTGGTCTGTTTACACTTTGGACACCGCAGATGACGATCTGGTGATCACGGCACACATGGGAACATCACGGTCAGGATGTGGATTAGCCGCTCTTTCCTGGGATTCCAATAGAACGGAGACCACGTGGACAAGCCAACACTAACGCATGTTTATCTGATACCGCTTTGGCACAACTGCTGAGGATTTGTAGCTCAATACAAATCGGTAAAGGTCACATTTTTCAGAAAAAGGGGGAAGCACGGTGGCGCAGTGGTCAAGTTGCTGCCTTATAGCACCCGGATTCGATCCTGGCTACGAGTGCTGTCTGTAAAGAGTTTGCACGTTCTCCACGTGACTGCATGGAATTTCTTCGGGTGCTCCAGTTCCCTCCCAAACTCCAAACACGTTCAGGTTTGTAGGTTAATTGGCTTTGGTCTAAATGTAAATTGTCCCCAGTGTGTATAGGATAGTGCTAGGAGATCGCGGCTCGATGGGCCGAAGGGCCTGTTTCTGTGCAGTAGCTCTAAAGTCCAGTAATGACACAGAAGGAAACCATTTCGTCCATCTGGCCCATACTAGCTCCCAGCTTAGCCGTGCCATTACCTCCAGTCTCCTTTTCCTTATTTGCCTGTAAACACGTGATCTCGAAGAAACAAAAGCAGCTCTTTTAAATGCAAGTTTGCATACTTCATTTTGCCTCACAATATAATCGGGATTTCTGAGATCGCATTATGTGTGGTCGAAGTGGACTAGATGTCAGACCACAGCATGAATATTCCAACCTGAATGTGGACAATGATGACACCAACATTGGTGGAGCTGCAGACAGTGAGGGGGGGGATGTCTAAATATACTGCGGGATAGCGATTAGCTACAGCAATGGGTGGAGAAATGGCCAGATGGAATTTAAGTTGAGCAAGTGTGAGGCGTCGCACTTTGGGAGGTATTTTTAAGGCACAGATAGACAAGTTCTTGATAAGAACGGTGTCAAGGGATATGGGGAGGAGGCAGGAAAATGGCATTAGGTGGCGTAGATTAGCGATGATTGAATGGCAGAATAGACTAGATGGGCCGAATTACATAAAAACATAGAAAATAGGTGCAGGAGGAGGCCATTCAGCCCTTCGAGCCAGCACCGCCATTCATTGTGATCATGGCTGAGCGTCCCCTATCAATAACCCGTGCCTGTCTTCTCCCCATATCCCTTGACTCCACTAGCCCCTAGAGCTCTATCTAACTCTGTCTTAAATCCATCCAGTGACTTGGTCTCCACTGTGGCAGGGAATTCCACAAATCCCCTCTGTGGCAGAGAATTCCACAAATTCACAACTCTCTGGGTGAAAAAGTTTTTTCTCGCCTCAGTCTTAAATGACCTTCCATTTATTCTAAGACTGTGGCCCCTGGTTCTGGACTCGCCCCAACATTGGGAACATTTTTCCTGCATCTAGCTTGTCCAGTCCTTTTTATAATTTTATATGTTTCCACTCCTATAACTTGTGATGGCCGAATGCGGGGAAACAGCAAGACTCTCAACGGCATTGATGTACAGAGGGAACTTGTTGTCCAAGTCCATAGCTTCCAGAGAGTCGCACCCCAAGCTACAGTGGCAAAGAAGGTGGTCACAAAAAGCTGGAGTAACTGAGCGGATCAGATATCTGGAGAAAAGGAATAGGTGACATTTCGGGTTGAGACCCTTATTCAGACTTCCAAAGAAGGCTTGTGGTATGCGTGCCTTCATCAGTCAGGCATTGAGCACAAAATTCAGGAAGTGTAGTTGCAGCTTTATAGGACTCTGGTTCGGGTGCATCTGAAGTATTGCATATAGTTTAGTTTGGAGATACAGCGCGGAAACAGGCCCTTCAGCCCGACGAGTCCTCGCCAACCAGCGATCCCCGCACACCAAGACTATCCCACGCATGCGAGAGACAATTTAACTGAGGCCAATTAACCCGCAAACCTGTACGTATTTGGAGTGCGAGAGGAAACCGGAGCACCCGGAAAAAACCCATTCAGGTCAAGGGGAGAACAAACAAACTCTGTACCAACAGCATCCGTAGTCAGGATCGAACCCGGGTGTCCAGCACCGCAAGGCAGCAACTCTACCACTGTGCCTTCCATTGCAGGAAGGACATGGCTTTGAAGAGTGTACAGACTAGGTTTATCAAAAGGATATTCGCTGTACGGAGAGGTTGGACAAATTTGAGATTGTTTTGTCTGGAGAGCTGGAGGCTGAGGGGAATTCTCACAGAAGTAGATAAAATTATTATAGGTTTGGAACCCGTTTCCCCAGGATGGAAATGTCAAAGCTATTAGGCACAACTTTAAGGTGAGAGCTTTAAGGAGATGCGCGAGACAAGTGGTTTTTTTTTTAGAAGCACAGAGTGCTTGGAACGCGCTGCCAGGGGTGATGGTGGAGGCAGACATGACGGTGGCATTTAAGAGGCTTTTAGATAAGCAGAGATATGCAGGGAATGTTGGGATCTGGGTCACGTGCCGGCAGAGGAGATTAGTTTAACTTGGCATCCTGTTCAACACTGACATAGTGGGTCAAAGAGCCTGGCGTGTGCTTGTCCAGCGCTAGTGTAGGTTTGACCCAGCTTGCATCACATTCTGTAAACCACAGGAATATCATCCAGTTTCGGAAAGGGACCCTTTCTGATTACAATCTCCCAGCAGCGTGAAACAATCTCCCTATCTCAAACCCGAGTGGAGGGAGGTTTAGCTGATTATTGTTAAGCTCTGCTCGATAAAACAAACAGGTTTTGGACTCTTGGTATTTAGAATAGGATTTCCTTTTGTGGATGAAGAAACTGTTTAATCAGCTCGCACAGTGTTACCATAGGCACAAGAATACGGGGGATAAAGCATAAAGACCCGTGGCCTCTGGGATATATAGAAACCGTTTCACTTTACAATCCCAGGCAGTAGCAGGTGCCCGGGTTCAAGTCATTGTCAAAAACTGATCGACAAAGCAGCAGAGAAGCAGGGACTTCGGCCCATCATGTCTATGCAAGCCCAAGGGCCTATTTTCATGCATCCAGGTCTGGATCATGGGGTTGGTGTTTAAAGTAAGGGCGGCACGGTGACGCAGCGGTAGAGATGCTGCCTCACAGCGCCAGAGACCCGGGTTCGATCCTGACTACAGGCGCTCGTGCATACGGAGTTTGCACGTTCTCACCCGTGACCTGCGTGGGGTTTCTCCGAGATCTCCCACACTCCGAGAACGTACAGGTTTGTAGGTTAATCGGCTAGTTATAAAATGTAAAAATTGTCGTGTGTGTGCGTGTGCGGTGTTAATGTGCGTGGATCATTGGTCAGTGCGGACTCGGTGGGCCGAAGGGCCTGTTTCCACCCTAAACTAAACCCTTAACCATTATAAGAGTCTTTTACCTGGCCCTTTCACCCCTCCGTTAGCTTGTCTGATTTCAAACACATCCTGGGTAAAAAATATTCTTCCTCAAATCTGCTCATAATTTCCTGAAAGATACCTTATCTTATACCATCAGACTTCAGAGATCCGGCGTGGAAACAGGCCCTTGGGGAACACCGAGTCTGCGCCAACCTGCGATAAACCCGTACACTAGCACAACCCTACACACTGGCGGCAACTTACAATGGTACCGAAGCCAATTAACCTGCAACCCGGTCGATACGTCTTTGGAGTGTGGGAGGACACGGGAGCACTTTGGGGCTAACGGAATCCAGGGATATGGGGAGAAAGCGGGAACGGGGTACTGATTTTGGATGATCAGCCACGACCATATTGAAAGGCGGTGCTGGTTCGAAGGGCTGAATGGCCTACTCCTGCAACTATTTTCTCCTGAAGAAAACGTGTTTGAGCACAGGGAGAACACAATGACATTGCTGGGGTGACTACTAAATGTACAGACAGCACCCGTAGTCAGGATCGAACCCTGGTCTGTGGCGCTACAGGGCAGCAACTCTACCGCTGCAGTGTCGTGCAGTTAAAAACATGTTCTTCCTCATATCTGCTCTAAATCTCTTATCCCTCACCTTAATCCCAAGCCCCATGATGACAAACACCTGAGCTATTGGGGAAGGGACTAGAACCTCAGTATCTACATTATCTCTGCCTCTCATACTTTTACACACCTGACGCATGTCTCATCTCAGCCTCATCTGCACCAAGGTAGTTTCTATGGGGTTAGGAGGGAGAGAGAGAGCAACCATGACCGAATGGCAGAGTAGACTTGAAGGGCTGAATGGCCTAATTCTACTCTTATCGCTTATGATCTTATGAAGGAAAACAAGCCAAGCCTTTCCAGTCTCGCACCGCAGAGAAAATACTCCATTCCAGGCAGGACCTGGTTGGATCTCCTCTGCACCTTCTCTAGTTGCATCGGACACAACACTAGTGCAATCAGAATTGCACCCAGTCCACCAGTTGTGGCCCAACTAACACGTTACCTAGTAGTATCATGATCTCTTTCCTCTTACATTCCATGCCGTGGCTAATGACGCCTAGTATCCAGGATGCCTTCTTCTCTTCACCGCCATTATCTACCGGTGAGGCTGCTTTCTACAAGGGCCCCCCGCTCACAGGCCTTTGTGCTTCAGTGGTTCTTAATGTTCTACTAGAAAATGTGTATAAAAACCAAAAAGGACATGAGGTACCGGAGTAACTCAGCAGATCGGGCAGCATCTCTGGAGAACATGGATAGATGATATTTCAGGTCCTGAGCCCCTTCTGAAAGGAGGTCCCAACCTGAAAGGTCACCTATCCGCATTCTCCAGAGATGCTGCCTGACCCGCTGAGTTACTCCAACCCTGTCTTTTTTTTGTATACCAAGATCTACAGTTCCTTGTTTCCAATGAATGTGTACACCCTGAGCTACCATCTACCTCATTGGAGATCGTGGGGCTGTCTTTAATCACACTTTATGTTATTCCCTTTATCCTGTATCAGTACACTGCGGATGACTTGATTGTAATCATAGAAACATAGAAAATAGGTGCAGGAGTAGGCCATACGCCCTTTCGAGCCTGCATGGCTGATCATCCAACTCAGTATCCTGTACCTGCCTTCTCTCCATACCCCCTGATCCCTTTAGCCACAAAGGCCACATCCAACTCCCTCTTAAATATAGTCAATAAACTGGCCTCAACTACCTTCTTGTAATCTTTCGGCTGATTGCAATAAAACATTTTTCACTGTACCTCAGTACATAGGACCATAATAAACTTAACTAAACATTAGTCATACTAGAATCGATCACCTTCATTGTCAGGATACAATTCCACCTGCCATTTCTCTTCCCAGTCACAGTGTTGGCTCCATCCCCAGCAGATATGGACCAGAGATTCTACCATGAAAATTCTCCCACCCCCCCCCCCCAACAACTCAGCTAGTAAACCAATAAGCGTCTAGTCTTAAAATCCAATTGCATGAGAAAGAAAATCTGAACAAGTTCAAAGAAATTGCTAAAGTTTTAATGTAACGACAGTTGTCATTCATCAGACGAGATTAAATTCTCATTGAAAGGAATAAAATCCAAATAATTTAGCATTCATCAATGCCAACGGACAAAATCACTATTATATCTACATTTCTTATATAAAAATTAGCTTTAAGGGAGCAAATGAGTTTACTAACAGCACCCACGGTACCTTTTGCTCCTAGTTCCTGGGCCTCAATAGACAATAGGTGCAGGAGCAGGCCATTGATAGGCCCTTCGAGCCAGCGTGATCATGGCTGATCATCCACAATCAGTACCCCGTTCCTGCCTTCTCCCCATATCCCTTGACTCTACTATCTTTAAGTGCTCCAACTCAATATGAGCTTCTAGCCTTTACTAAAAACTGTCTTGGACTTTTACAAAAATAACTAATTATGCATGAACCGTGACAAGCTGAAGGTCATCACAACACAGTCAGAACTTGATGTTCAACTAGCGTACAGTAGGGGGTGCCATAGAGCAAGACGAGGCCAATTGCTTTGCCGTTGACCACAGCACCTACTAAGGCCTCATCCTGATTCTGGGCCCTTCAATCCACCAGCAACCAGCGAGATATTAACTAGGGTGGAATGAAAACTGCAAACAGTTCTCCTTTCAGGCACAAACTAGTCAGGATTGAGGGGAATGGAAGCATGAAGTGAACAATGGGACAGTTTGCCCCATCCATCAACCTGGTCTCAGCAGATCTATCAGCGCAGGGAGTCGATCCCTTCACAGTGGGTTGTGATGCCCGGGTGATCGCTCAGTCCCTCCTGGTGAATAATGAATGAGATTATAATCCCCCATATCGTCCTTCAAATCCCAAAGCTTTCAGGAAACCCAATGTGATTACAGGGCAGTGTAGTCAATAAACTGGCTCTGATATTGGATGGAGTGGATTGTTGTGCATTTAATTTGTTTTTAGATTTGCCAAATTATTTCGATAGGCGCTTCTTCAAAAAGGAGCACAAAAATAACCCGATTTAAAGTTTGCGTAAGGGTTGTGAGGGTTTTCTCAAGGACAATTCGAAACATCTCCTGACTAGGCTATTAAAAGGCTTACGTCGACTTATATCGATATGCAATGTGACAGGTTTTTTTTTAATGACCTTAGGTTGGAGTTCAGCTTAATCCCCAGTGACAATCTGCCTCATTGACACCCTAATAAATCACAGGAAAATGAATGCAGGTGCAACAAAGATGACCCTGACAGAAAGATACAGTTTATCCAGCCACTTCATCCAGGCCTTTTCATTTATTTTCTGGAGAAAAATCTGTCAAAAGAGCGTGCAGGGGGAGGGGGGTGTGGAATCTGGATTCTCCAGTAACCATCAAGCTAACACTGCCAGGGCAAGAAGACAAGGAGGGTTCTTGCTCCCAACCGCTACACAACAACCACGACTGGCACATGTGTAATGAGGACTTGGGAAAGAGATTTAACGTCTTCAGAGGCCCGAGCTAAATCCAAACAGTTGTATGCCTTCTGTTTTCCACCCAGACATGGAAACTTCCCCCCTCTCGCCTCAGATCACCAACAACAACCCCCCCCCCCCCCCCTACCCTCCCACCACCTCAGCACTTCCCACTACATCAGCAAGGTGGCGCAGCGGTAGAGTTGCTGCCTCACAGCGCCAGTGACCCAGGTTCGATCCTGACTACGGGCGCTGTCTGTACGGAGTTTGTACGTTCTCCCCGGGTGCTCCCGTTTCCTCCCACACTCCAAAGACGTACAGGTTTGTAGGTTAATTAGCTTTGGAATTTTTTTTTTTTTTACAAATTGTCCCTAGTGTGTGCAGGGTAGTGTTAGTGAACGGGGCTCGCTGGCCGGCTTGACTCGGTGGGCTGAAGGGCTCGTTTGCGCGCTGTGTCTCTAAACTAAAGTGGCAACAAAGAAGGTTGTTCGAGGACGACCCAAAAGGCAGATCTACAAACGTTCACTAGTTCCCACTGGGAACAAACACTAGCTTAATGTGACCTCACCCCAGCTCATCTATCTACCAGTTGCAGGCTGCACTGGTAAAGTGAACCATACAGCCCCAGTCCATGGAGACGCCAAGTCCCACCTCCACGCCCAGATGGTTCTACACCGACATGTCCCACTGCGGTGCTAGGTGGAAAATAATAAGCAACTCAGAATTCAAAAGCCTTTCACAATCAGCAGAACTGGATTCAATTACAAATCAGCAATCTCTTTGCTCACCACCAGCTCACTCCTCCACTGAGCCAACGGCTAGTTAGTCAATGGTGGAGCTTCTGCCTCAGACCCGGGTTCGATCCTGACCTCGGGTGCTGTCTGTACGGAGTTTGCACATTCTACCCGAGACGACACATGTCTCCTCCAACACCCCAAAGACGTGCTGGTTTGTAGGTTAATTGGCTTCTGTAAATTGTCCCCAGTGTGTACGATGCTAACTTGGGTTAACTCTGAACTAGTGTACAGGTGATTGCTGGTCGAGGTGGACTTGGCGGGCCGAAGGGCCTGCTTCTACATTGTATCTCTAAACTCTGAACTCTAAAGTTGTCTGGCTCATGCCCAGCAAGTATAGAACCGCACCCCAAACGTAGCATCAAGTACACTTGGAGACAAGGAGCCAACTTGCTAAATTGGAAGAAAGGACGGTTTCCATTGTCAGGGCCAAGCAATTCAAAAGCCAACACACGGACAGGCTTCAACAAACCAGCCACATTTGGGTTGGCACAGTGGTGGAGCTGCTGCCTCACAGCACCAGGTTCAATCCCGACCTCGGGTGCTGTCCGTGCGGAGTTTGCACGTTCTCAGTGTGTGTTTTCTCCGAGTGCTCCAGCTTCCTCCCACATTCCAAAGACGTGCAGGCATGTAGGTCGATTGGTCCTCTGTCAACTGTCCCTCTTGTGTAGGGAGCGGAAGTGAAAGTGGGATAACACGGAACTAGTGTACGGCTGATCGATGATCGGAGTAGACTCGACCATATTTCCACACTATCTCTAAACTGAACAACTCTAGTCACAAACTCTGGTGGACAACAGGAAAAACTCACCGACAGTTTAGACCCCATCACAATGTGTCCATTGCAAGCCCTGTGTCCAAACAAGGACAACAAGTGGGATGGGAGGACTGGCTTGGAAAACCATAGGCATGATGACACCAGGGAAAATAGTCCATGGAGGTTGAACAGTTCCATCGTGATCTTGTCCGCACGTTCAGTGGTCTGGCACGAGTCCACTTCCAACTGCGGGTTACATAGCAATGCCTCAGATAATGAAGCTGTCCGTGTCTGCACGGCAGCCAGGCCCAAGCGCTATCAGCCGTGATTGAATCAGCTGTAGGAGTAGACTTGATGGGCTGAATGGCCTATCACATGAGCAGAAGGTAGCATTCACAGTGACAAAGGACCACGTCCTAATCACCGGCCAACCACCTGCGATTTGGTGTTCTATGGTGTTCTCAGTCATTTAGAGAACGGGCCAGACAAATAAAAGAAGACACAAGGAACTGCAAGTGCTGATACACGAGAGAAAAAAGACAAAGTGCTGGAGTAACTCAGCGACTCAGGCAGCATCTCTAGAGAACACCGGTTCCTATCCACATGGTCCTGAGATGCTGCCCGACCCGTTGAGTTACTCCAGCATGTTGGGTCTTTTCACAGACAAATAAGTCTACTTATTTGGTAGCTACTAGGCCAGAGGCTGGTACTTTATTGCAATTTATCCATCTCCTGTATCTTCAATCTCTCTCTCTGCTTCCAAGTGACAATTCAGGAATGTGACGGGATACTCTCGGCATTTCTGGATGCACGGAATCATAAAGGCAGCTATAACAGGCCCCACACCAATAAGGATAAGGTTATGCATTTGACTGGTGGTCCACAGACGGGCATCCTCAAATACGAGGTGTACTAACGTTGTGTACTTCACAACCAGCCTTGGACATTGGAAGGTACACAAAAGGCTGGAGAAACTCAGCGGGTGCAGCAGCATCTAAGGAGCGAAGGGGATAGGCGACGTTTCGGGGCGAGACCCTTCGTCAGACTCTGGCCAAGAGACCATTCCTCTCATGATTTTGTACGCCTCGATAAGATCAAACCTCATCCTCCTGAGCTCCAAGGAACGGAGACCCAGCCTGCTGAACCTCCCCCTATAAGCTCAAGCTCTCAAGTCCTGACAACATCCTTGTAAATCTTCGATGCACTCAATCCAGAACTCCATCGACCCGAGAGACAAGTGTGGGCACAATGCCTTGCATGCTGCTCCAAACAGGGAATCAAATACACAGAAGTGCGAAAACGCACACCTCCAGATTCAGGAACAGTTTCTTCCCAGCTTTTATCAGACAACTAAAGCGTCCTACCAACAATTAGAGAGCGATCCAGAGCTACGATCTACCTCATTGGAGATCCTTGGACTATCTCAGATTGGACTTTATCTTGCACTAAACACTATTCACTTTATCATGTGCCTGTACATGGTGGATGGTTCGATTGTAATCCTGTATTGTCTTTGCATTGACTAGTCAGCACGCAACAAAGGCTTTTCACTGTACCTCGGTACACGTGGCAATCACGTCAACTCAAACTCAGTCCCATCCTGATGCAGGGTCGAAAGCCACAAACTCCCTGCCCGATATCATTTCATTATGTCGACTACAAATGGATGAGAAGGCAAGCCAACTACACCTCGAAGGCAGGTTGGAATGAGTAACAAATGCTGCCTCACCAAATATTCCCGGTAACTAGCTACGATCCCCCACATCTCAAAACATGTCCATAAAGAACCTGCCAAGTGTAGCACCAGTGTGATCACATCACACACCACGCAACTACACTCCTGTTGTGCTGCTGCAAGTTAGAATCTCATTGTTCTGTTGTCAGTACATACGACAATTAAACATGTGTTGGAAAGAATGGCAGATGCGGGTTTAAATCGAAGGCAAGACACAAAACGCTGGAGTAACTCAGCGGGACGGGCAGCATCTCTGGAGAGAAGGAACGGGTGACGTTTCGGGTCGAGACCCTTCTTCGGACGTCTGAAGAAGGGTCTCGACCCGAAACGTCACAGATTCCTTCGCTCCAGAGGTGCCGCCTGTCCCGACAATTAAAACATTCAAGACTAGCAAGGAAAGATTGAAAATAATGCTACATATCCCGTTTTGAAATCCCCAGGTCCTGATGAAACGCAAGCCCAAGACTTCATACGCAGGAATGTTATCAAAGCGTAACTGCTCACTAACCAGCCATCGACACCGCACAACACTAATCTTAACTTCCCATGGACGGATACACACCTTCAATTTCCAGTAACTCGGAGTGCCATCCATGTTTAACTTTCCAGCATCCGATACAATCAAACAAGACTTCTCACCAACATCTAATTTATTTTAAAAAATCAACCCTCTTCAAAAACAAAAAGCACCAAGTTAAATTAATCTCAGTCAAGTGGCCCACCCCAGTAACTTAGTGGTAAACAAGTCCCCCCGGGCACCACCTCGGATTCAAGCTCCTGACAATTATCTCGGAAGCACAGCTGGAAAGTGCAGGCACACGGAGGAGGTTGGGATTAGATTCTGCCATGGTACTCCCCCTGGAACAAACAGCACGTCACCACCCAGTGATTCAGCTCAGACCGACATCAAAATAAAATGGCCACATAGGCGAGGAAACAAAACCGAGGGCACGGACTCTGATTCAGTCGCTGGCTTTAGAAGGGCCAGCGAGGATGTTGACAAGGCAACACAATCAAGGGGAGCATGTGGCTCTATTTATACATGTTTATATGTATATATTTGAAAAGTTGTGTCACAGTGCACAGCCTAGAAGCACATTCAATGCTATCTCTCAAATGGATGAATATTGGATGAATAATTAAAAAGGGCTTTAGAAAAGGCAAAGAGCAGGTCGTGGCACTGCACGGAAGCTACTTGAAAAGACCAACACTGGCTCAACGGGACGAGCGTCTGCTCCGCAGGCTACAATATGAACTGAGCACAAATCAGTCCAATGCCACAACCCACGGGGCTCCAGACGTGTGCTCCACAAGCACTCTGCAAGGCCAAAGTGTTTGTGTTTTCATTAACATGGAACAAGTTGTCCACGGACTATAAAAACGGGGAAAAACAACCGATTTAGGAGTCAGAAGATGGACCTCGACCCGAAATGTCACCTATTCCATTCCTTTGCCCCAGAGGTGCTGCCTGACCCCACCGAGTTACTCCAGCATTTTGTGTCTATCTTCGGTGTAAACCAGCATCTGCAGTTCCTTCCTACACACGGATTATCTAAGGGCACGAGTTGCAATAGTCTCTACCCCCCCCCCCACCCCCCCCACCAAAATCACCTCCACCACTTCACACTCTGGAACCTGGGATGTGCAACCCACATGATACTATCAGAATCAGAATGCCTTTTATTGTCACTATACACATGTACAATGAGATTAAAAGCTGCTCCTAATCGTGCAA
>CAUPSL010000118.1:0-60052 GCA_963514005.1 Raja brachyura
GAGGAGGGGGGGGTGAGGAGGGGGGGGAGGGGGGCATTAAATGTCACGTCTTCTCCTGCTGTTCCGTGAGCTCTGTGCCAGTTGAGACACAAGGGCATCAGGGAGGCGAGCACACCACAGGCTGAACAGCAACAGTAGACGGCTCAAGATAAGCACGATTTACTTCCAAAAACAAAAGCCCACAAAATGCAGACAGACAGCTCATCGAGGAGACGTTTCGAACAGTCACGAAGTCAGGGATACGGGGAGAAGGCAGGAACGGGGAACTGATTGTGGATGATCAGCCGTGATCACATTGAATGGCAGTGCTGGCGCGAAGGGCCGAATGGCCTCCTCCTGCACCTATTGTTTATGTTTCCAAGCTCAATAATGCATCTGCAAATTATAACACGGCAGTTTAGTTTAGTTTGGAGATACAGCACGAAAACAGGCCCTTCGGCCCACCGGGTCCGTGCTGACCAGGGATCCCCGCACACTAACACTACCCCACACATACTGGGGACAATTTACAATATTTATCGAAGCCAATTAACCAACAAACCCGCACGTCTTTGGAGTGCGGGAGGAAACCCATGCAGGTCACGGGGAGAACGTGCAAACTCCGTACAGACAGCACCCGTAGTCAGGATGGAACGCGGGTCTCTGGCGCTGTGAGGCAGCAGCTCTACCCGCTGCACTACCGTGCCAAAACCTTGTGTTTGGCAACTCAAGACATAACTAGGTTGTGCAGGATAGAAACAGGCCCTTCGGCCCATCGTGGCAATACTGGGGTAGTAGATTGCAACCTTCACATGGTCCGCCCTGCTCCGACTAATGCGATCAACCCGACGTGCACTAACAAGATCAAATAGAACAAGTTGACCAACAACTTTAGGCTGTGCACGCCACACACGAGATTAAGTGTACCCCACCTATTCAAGTACCTGTGTATCAAGTATTCAAATGCCTGCTGGATGTTGCTACTGTTCCTGCCTCACCTACCTCCCCTGGCAACTTGTTCCACACACCAACTGCTCTCGTTGTGAAAAATCCACCCCCCCTCGGGAACAGCTCTATCCCAGACTACAAGAAGTTAGAGAATTGTTGACGCAGCCCAAACCATCACACAAACCAAACCTCCCTTTCATCGACTTCATCTAGACCTGCAAAGCAGCAAACAATTACCTCTACTTCCTTAGGAGGCTGAGGAAGTTCTGCATGTTCCCCTCGACTCTCACCAACTTCTGCAGATGTGTCGTAGAGAGTATTTTATCGGGATGCATCACATCACGGTTTGGGAACAGCTCCGTCCCAGACCGCAAGAAATTCCAGCGAATTGTGGACGCAGCCCAGACCATCGCACGAACCAACCTCCCCTCCACCGACTCCATCCACACCTCACGCTGCCTCAGCAAGGCCAGCAGCATCATCACGGACCTGTCTCACCCCGGCCTCTCCCATCGGGCAAGAGGTACAGAAGTGTGAAAACGAACGCACACACCTCCAGATTCAGGGAGGTAAAGAAGGAACTGCAGATGCTGGAGAATCGAGAGTTGCACAAAAAGCTGGAGAAACTCAGCGGGTGCAGCAGCATCTAAGGAGCGAAGGAGATAGGCGACGTTTCGGGTCGAGACGAAGGAAGAAGGCTCTCAACCCGAAACGTCGCCTATCTCCTTCGCTCCTTAGATGCTGCTGCACCCGCTGAGTTTCTCCAGCTTTTTGTGTAACCCTCCAGATTCAGGGAGTTACTCCAGCATTTTGTGCCGATCTTTGGTGTAAACAAGCATCTGCAGTTCCTTCCCCACACACATTTGGTCGGCATTTACCAGTTTGTGGTTGCAGCTCCTAGACTGCGGAACAGCATCCCTCTTCCCATCAGAACTGCCCCCTCCATCGAGACTAAAAACTCATCTCTACTCCCAAGCCTTTCCTGACGTCCTCTGAGCGAGGGCTCTATGTGTGTAGTGATGTTTGTATTTAATCTATGAACCACTGCTGTTTGTTACACTATTCTTACACCAATGTAAAGCCCTTTGGCCAACGAGAGTTGTGTTTTTAAATGTGCTATAGAAATAAAAATGACAAGTGTTTAGATAGAAACATAGAAACATAGAAAAATAGGTGCAGGAGTAGGTCATTTGGCCCTTCGAGCCTGCACCGCCATTCAATGTGATCATGGCTGATCATCCAACTCAGTATCCTGTACCTGCCTTCTCTCCATACCCCCCGATCCCTTTAGCCACAAGAGCCACATCTAACGCCCTCTTAAATATAGCCAATGAACTGGCCTCCACTACCTTCTGTGGCAGAGAATTCCAGAGACCCACCACTCTCTGTGTAAAGATGACCAAGAGGTGGGTTTATAGTGAGACGTCCGATTCCCGATGTCTTTGAGAGGGCGGCTGTCGAGAGGACATTTGTTCCTCGCTGGGGAACTGGGGCCAGAACTTCAGATTAACAAGTCCCTGTCTGAAGGACACGCTGCGGGATTTCTCTCCGAGTTGTGTGAATTTTGAGCCTTGTGGAGATGGATTCAGGATGGAGTCTGGGTCTTTAAGGGAGTCGAGGATTGCTGGGATCTAATTGGGAAGGTCAACAGAAGCATCCGACCACAACTAGCGAGCGGTCCTGACCTCCGTGGAGACCCTCAGACTAAAGGGTTTTGACCCGAAACGTCGCCTATCTCCTTCGCTCCTTAGATGCTGCTGCACCCGCTGAGTTTCTCCAGCCTTTTGTGTAACCCTCGACCCTCAGACTATCCTTGATTGGACCTTATCTTGCACTGAACATTATTCCTTCCTCGTGTATCTGTACACTGTGGACGGCTCGATTGTAATCACATATTATCTTTCCGCTGACTGGTTAGCACGCAACAGAAGCTTTTCACTGTACCTCGGTACACGGGACAATGAACTCAAGTCAAATCCGGGCCGAGGACCAGATCAGTCACGATCTCAGTCAGCTGTAGAAGGGTACAAGGGTGCAGAGAGGTCTATTCCTGCTCTATTACGAGTCCAAGTAAATCAGTTTGTATGTGGGGGGGGGAGATTGCAACCTTCACCTGGTCCGCCCTGTTTCGACAAATGCAATCAACTCGACGTGCACAAACAAATAGAACAGGTTGTCCCACAACTTTAGGCTGTGCACGCCACATGCAAGAAGGAGGAGGGTTTGTACATGAAGGGTTTGTCCGAGCACAGAAAAAGGCCATTTGGCCCACCTTGACCATGGCAACCAAGATGCCCCATGAAGTACAATCCCTGATCCAATCAAACATAAAGCATGCCTAGAGTCTGAAGAAGGGTCTCGACCTGAAACGTCACCCATTCCTTCTCTCCACAGATGCTGCCTGACCCACTGCAAGGCAAAGTGGAGCCCACAATGGTCCATTGTTGGCTGTGGGCTAGCCTATATCTCTCATCCCACCGTCTAAATCTCCGGTTCCACTTTCTGTCCATGTTCTCCACAGATGCTGCCTGACCCGCTGAGTTACTCCAGCACTCTGTGAAACGTCACCTATCCATGTTCTCCACAGATGCTGCCTGACCCGCTGAGTTACTCCAGCACTCTGTGAAACGTCACCCATTCCTTCTATCCAGAATACCATAATATCAGATAATTCGCACCCTTAGTAATTGGCACCATTTGAAAAATCACTTCTTTTTGGAGAGAAGGAAAGGGCGACGTTTCGGGCCGAGACCCAAAGGGTCTCGAGCCGAAACGTCACCCATTCCTTCCCTTCACAGATGCTGCCTGACCCGCTGAGTTACTCCAGCACTCTGTGAAACGTCACCTATCCATGTTCTCCACAGATGCTGCCTGACCCGCTGAGTTACTCCAGCACTCTGTGAAACGTCACCTATCCATGTTCTCCACAGATGCTGCCTGACCCGCTGAGTTACTCCAGCACTCTGTGAAACGTCACCTATCCATGTTCTCCACAGATGCTGCCTGACCCGCTGAGTTACTCCAGCACTCTGTGAAACGTCACCTATCCATGTTCTCCACAGATGCTGCCTGACCCGCTGAGTTACTACAGCGTTGTGTCATCCTCCATTTCCTGCACCCATCTCAAATGTTCGAAACATGTCTCTGCCTGCACCACCACCTCTGACTCTGACGACACATTGCAGGCACACAACACTGTGTAAAACGTTACCCCTCTCAACCATTGCCCGCTCGTCCTTGACATTTTAATCTAGGGTAAAAATAAAAGCTTACTGACTGTCAACCCCGTCACAGAAACATAGAAAATAGGTGCAGGAGGAGGCCATTCAGCCCTTCGAGCCAGCACCGCCATTCATTGTGATCATGGCTGATCATCCCCAATCAATAACCCGTGCCTGCCTTCTCCCCATATCCCTCGACTCCACTAGCCCCAAGAGCTCTATCTAACTCTCTCTTAAATCCATCCAGTGACTTGGCCTCCACTGCCCTCTGTGGCAGGGAATTCCACAAATTCACAACTCTCTGGGTGAAAATGTTTTTTCTCACCTCAGTCTTAAATGACCTCCCCTTTATTCTAAGACTGTGGCCCCTGGTTCTGGACTTGCCCAACATTGGGAACATTTTTCCTGCATCTAGCTTGTCCAGTCCTTTTATAATTTTATATGTTTCTATAAGACCCCTCCTCTCACGATTTATTTCTTTCGTTAGGAGGAGTGAACTTTAGCATCAAGATGTCGGTCCGTTCAGGTGAAAGTGAGACATGCATCATCGCCAAAGTTCAAAGAGGCTCTTGGGGCGGTGCTGTGGCGCAGCGGGTAGAGCTGCTGCCTCACAGCGCCAGAGACCCGGGTTCGATCCTGACTGCCAGTGCTGTCTGTACGGAGTTTGCACGCTCTCCCCGTGACCTGCGTGGATTTTCCCCCGGGAGTCCCTGTTTTCCTCCCACGCTCCAAAAAAGTGCAGGTAATTGGCTTGTTACAATTGTAAATTGTCGTGTGTGTGTGTGTGTGTGTGTGTGTGTGTGTGTGTGTGTGTGTGTGTGTGTGTGTGTGTGTGTGTGTGTGTGTGTGTGTGTGTGTGTGTGTGTGTGTGTGTGTGATATAGGCACAGAATGCTGGAGTAACTCAGCGGGACAGGCATCATCTCTGGAGAGAAGGAATGGGTGACGTTTCGGGTCGAGACCCTTCATTTTGTTTCTATCATCAGTTTAAACCAGCACCTTCCTACACGCGTTGAGAGCATTGTTTTGGTCTCTGCTACGGGAAAGATGTCAAGCTGGTAAAGGTGCAGAGAACATTTAGAAGGATTTTGCCAAATCTTGAAGGCCTGCGCTATAGGGAGAGTTTGAGGAAGCTCTCGTCCTTGGAGCGCAGGAGGGCGAGGGGTAATTTTATACAAGTGTATATAAATCATGAGAGGAATAGATCGGGTAGATGCACAGAGTCTTTGACCCAGAGAAGAGGAATCGAGGACCAGAGGACACAGGTTCAAGGTGAAGGGGAAAAGATTGAATAGGGATCTTAGGTGGACAAAAATGCTGGAGAAACTCAGTGGGTGAGGCAGCATCTATGGAGCGAAGGAAATAGGTGACCCAAAACATCACCTGTACCTTCGTTCCGTAGATGCTGCCTTTGTGCAAGCAACAGAATGCCTCAAGTTTGCGGGCTGGATTTTCAGAAATACTTTGGGTCAAGTTCCATGAATCTGTCCATTTGTTTTCCATCAAAGATGCCAACCGGTTGGTTCTGTTGGACGTTCTGGGTTGGGTGATGTCTTCTATCCAACAATGGCCCCCACCCAACTCCTCTGTTCCATTTTGGGAATGAAGGGGCGGTACATAAGTGGTAGGAGCAGAATTAGGCCATTCGGCCCATCAAGTCTACTCCACCATTCAAATCATGGCTGATCTATCTCTCCCTCCTGACCTCGTACTCCTGCCTTCCGACACCCGTACTAATCAACAATCTATCTATCTCTGCCCTAAAAATGTCCTTTGACGTGGGAGGGTGCAGGGGGGTTCAACTGTGACCTGGCACCTTGTGATATCATAGAAAATAGGTGTAGGAGGAGGCCATTCGGCCCTTCGAGCCAGCACCACCATTCATTGTGATCATGGCTGATCATCCCCAATCAATAACCCGTGCCTGCCTTCTCCCCATATCCATTGACTCCACTAGCCCCTAGAGCTCTATCTAACTCTCTCTTTAATCCATCCAGTGACTTGGCCTCCACTGCCCTCTGTGGCAGGGAATTCCATAAATTCACAACTCTCTGGGTGAAAAAGTTTTTTCTCACCTCAGTCTTAAATGACCTCCCCTTTATTCTAAGACTGTGGCCCCTGGTTCTGGACTCGCCCAACATTGGGAACATTTTTCCTGCATCTAGCTTGTCCAGTTCTTTTATAATTTTATATGTTTCTATAAGATCCCCCCCTCATCCTTCTAAACTCCAGTGAATACAAGCCTAGTCTTTTCAATCTTTCCTCATTTGACAGTCCCGCCATCCCAGGGATCAATCTGGTGAACCTATGCTGATATCACCGTGCACTTTGCTGCCAATGAAATGGTTTTGCGATTCTAAAAAAGGGAAGGGTGTGCAGGCAAGGCACTGGTGCAGAGCGCTCAATGGTCGAAGTATGGACACAGGCCCTTCAGCCCACACTGACGAACGCTCCACCTACACTAGTCCCACGTGCCCGCTTTTGGTCCATATCCCTCTAAACCCGTCCTCTGCACGTACCTGTTCAAATGCTTCTTAAACGGTGTGACAGTCCCAGCCTCAACTACCACTTCCGGCAGCTCGTTCCACACACCCACCACCCTCTGTGTGAGCATTATATCTACAATTCATCAAAAGATGGATACAAGCTATGGATAATATTGCTATGCACACAGAATGCTGGAGTAACTCAGCGGTTCAGGCAGCAACTCTGGAGAGAAGGAATGGGTGACGTTTCGGGTCCAGACCCTTCTTCAGGCTGGTATCTCTCGACCCGAAATGTCACCCATTCCTTCTCTCCAGAGATGCTGCCTGAACCGCTGAGTTACTCCAGCATTTTGCCTCCGAAGTGTAAACCAGCACCTGCAGTTCCTTCCCTACCTGTACAATATTAATATTGTATTTTCACCTTGTAAAATGCATTTATGGCATGTTAGTTACCTATAAATATATGTAGTATAACTAAATGCATTAAAATTAAAAGTCACGGGATTAAATCTTCAATAATGTAACTATGCTAAATGCATTTTCAGAATTCAAATACAACTTACAGCAAACCTATCAAAACACATGTGTGCCATGATACTGGTACCGAGTTGTATACAAAATGAATAACAAATAAATGTCAAAACGATACACAAATATATAAATACCATACCATATCTAAATACATTATGATAGGATGTTTAATTATTAAGGCCATGTCAGATGTATATGTAGATTAAATCTTAATAAAGGACATGGACAATAATTCTACATAGAATGCTCCAATCTAATGACATATTATACACCATGGATTATATATAATGTAGATATTTGCATACACGATATTGTTTTTGTTAAAACACGACCAGTACATTATTCAACATTATTACACATCTGGTATAAGATACAAGGAATTATATAGAACCTGCATCTATACATTTATTACTTATATAGAACATGTATCTATTTAGAATCAGGTAGGCATATTGTTGTATATTTGCAATCAATATGCAAGAATATGGGATGTAAATGCCATAAATAAATTAATGTAGGTTTCATAAATGATTGAGGGCAATCATTTCCAATCTATTAAGATATATCAGTGATAGTTGACGTTGTAAACTGGTGTAAGAGGGGGATCACTGAAACATAGATTAAACCGCATGTGTCAAGTTATATCACACACACACAAACACAGACAGAGACACACACACAGACACAGAGAGAGAGAGAGACACACACACACAGACACACACACAGACACACACACAGAGGCACAGACACACACAGACACACAGAGAGACACAGAGACACAGAGAGACAGAGAGACACACAGAGACACACACACACACACAGACACACGCACAGATACAGACACACACACACACAGGCACAGAGACACACACACAGAGACACACACACACAGAGACACACACACAGAGACACACACACAGAGACACACACACAGAGACACACACACAGAGACACACACACAGAGACACACACAGAGACACACACAGAGACACACACACACACACAGACACAGACACAGAGAGAGAGAGACACACACAGAGACACACACACACAGACACAGACACACACACACACGCCTCATGTAGCAAGCGGCGTCGGTTCGCCATGCAGTAACTGTGTTGTCCCCTCCACACTCTCCCCCTTCCCTCTATTCCCACCCTTCCTTCCCCCTCTCGTCTCCCCCTTCCTCTCCCCTCTCAAGAATATGTCTCCCCCCTCCCTCCCCAAACCTAATATACTCACATGATCGAGACTGCGTTCATTCGAAGAGGGGATCGCCAGTCTGGAAGACATTCTTGCTTCTGTCGTTCACGAAAAAAAAACCCTCAACCTCAATAGTCATTCGACCGAAATACACGAGAGGTTGAATATGTCTCTCTCCAAACCTCACCCTGCTCAATGTCCTCTCTGTCTGTCCCTCTCTCTCCTTTTTTCCCCTTCCCCAGTGTTAAATTCAATGCATTTTTTCCCCACCACAGCAGCAACAGCGAGATGAATGAAATTACAGATACAATCGCCGCCTTCTCTGCATCACTCGCATCCAAGCGAGCCAGTAAATTTCACTTCCTAGTGAAATCCAATGGCATCAACATAACTTCCCCCCTGGGTGGGAATTCTCTCTCTGTCTTATTTTGCCCACCCCACCCCTCTCTCAGGCTTGCAGGACAACAGGGAGATACGACAGTCCTAGAATCTCCATTGTAGAGGAAAGGGTTTGGATGCAGAGAGAGAGGCAGAGGCTGTGTTAAAAAAAAATAGACCCTCCCGGCTCGAAAGCGCAGGAAACGCGTCGAAACCAAGGCTGCCAGTGAAATTAAAGGCACATACCCGAGGGTTATTAAAAAAAACCCTCACACACACACACTAAGAGGCAGGGAGGAAAAAATAGTCGAGGAAATCACAAATAAAACAGCATTTGAAAAGGGGGTGAATATTCACTGGTTAACAATTAAATACTTTTTTTTTGTATTTTCCCAAAGGGGAGGGGGGAAAATGGTTAGGAAAACAAAAACAGTGTGGGGGGGGGGTGGAAAATTAAAGCACATTTTAAATGTGTTCGAAAATTTAAAATATATTTAAATTCCATTGAAAAGTTAATGGTGTGCATTTTTTGCACAATTTAAAGTCTACGCCCTGTTGCGACCAGTGCATGAGTTGGGGGGGGGGAGAGGGTGCATCTTTGGGTCGAGCTGAAGGGGGCAAGTTTGCTGCAGAACGCTCTTTATTTCAACCTTATTGTCCAGGACTATGAGTTTGTTTTTTTAAGGTGTGGCTGGATTGAACTACAAGTCCCAGGATGCTTCACGCCCGCGGGAGCTCCACCCCTTTGGCGGAAAACGCGGTGCACCCTGGGAGTTGTAGTTCTACCCGTGGCTGATCTTGACACGGATTTTGCCTTCAAGGTTACACTATTAAAGGTCACTGCCTATAAAGTATTTTCTCTCTAAATTCACCTACTCTAGATTGTCCACAATGCACATTATATACCCCGGTCTCTTTTACCCTCTCCCTAACTGTGGCCAAAAGGTCAGAAGTGCTAGGAGAAAAATTAGGCCATTCGGCCCATCAAGTCTACTCCATCCCATCTATTCAATCACCTATTGAAGAAAGCAGATAGTATGTTAGCATCCATAGAAAAAAGGATTTGAGTATTCAAGCAGGGAGGTTCTACTGCAGTTGTACATAGACAATAGGTGCAGGAGTAGAGGCCATTCGGCCCTACGGGCCTGCACCGCCATTCAATATGATCATGGCTGATCATCCAACTCAGTATCCCGTACCTGCCTTCTCTCCATACCCCCTGATCCCTTTAGCCACAAGGGCCACATCTAACTCCCTCTTAAATATAGCCAATGAACTGGCCTCAACTACCATATAACCATATAACCATATAACAATTACAGCACGGAAACAGGCCTTCTCAGCCCTTCCAGTCCGTGCCGACCATTTATTTTCCCCTAGTCCCATCTACCTGCACTCAGACCATACCCCTCCATTCCCTTCCCGTCCATAAACCTATCCACTTTACTTTTAAATGTTAAAATCAATCCTGCCTCCACCACTGCAGGAAGATCATTCCACACAGCCACCACTCTCTGAGTAAAGAAGTTCCCCCTCATGTTACCCCTAAACTTCTGTCCCTTAATTCTCATGTCATGCCCTCTTGTTTGAATCTTTCCTACCCTCAATGGGAAAAGCTTATCCACGTCAACTCTGTCTATCCCTTTCATCATTTTAAAGACCTCAATCAAGTTAGATGTGGCCCTTGTGGCTAAAGGGATCAGGGGGTATGGAGAGAAGGCAGGTACAGGATACTGAGTTGGATGATCAGCCATGATCCCAAGTGGGCTGAAAGATGGCAGATGGAATTTAATGCTGATAAGTGTGAGGTGCTACATCTTGGCAGGACAAATCAAAATAGGACGTACATGGTAAATGGTAGGGAATTGACGAATGCTGTGGAGCAGAGGGATCTAGGAATAACTGTGCATAGTTCCCTGAAGGTAGAATCGCATGTAGATAGGGTGGGAAAGAAAGCTTTTGGTGTGCTGGCCTTTATAAATCAGAGCATTGAATTTAGGAGTAGGGAAGTAATGTTAAAATTGTACAAGGCCAATTCTGGAGTATGGTGTACAATTTTGGTCACCTAATTATAGGAAGGATGTCAACAAAATAGAGAGAGTACAGAGGAGATTTACTAGAATGTTGCCTGGGTTCCAGCAACTAAGTTACAGAGAAAGGTTGAACAAGTTAGGTCTTTATTCTTTGGAGCGCAGAAGGTTAAGGGGGGACTTGTACAAGGATGTCAGGACTTTCATATGAAGAAAGACTGGATAGACTTGGCTTGTACGCGCTAGAATTTAGAAGATTGAGGGGGGATCTTATAGAAACTTACAAAATTCTTAAGGGGTTGGACAGGCTAGATGCAGGAAGATTGTTCCCGATGTTGGGGAAGTCCAGAACAAGGGGTCACAGTTTAAGGATAAGGGGGAAGTCTTTTAGGACCGAGATGAGAAAATCATTTTTCACACAGAGAGTGGTGAATCTGTGGAATTCTCTGCCACAGAAGGTAGTTGAGGCCAGTTCATTGGCTATATTTAAGAGGGAGTTAGATGTGGCCCTTGTGGCTAAAGGGATCAGGGGGTATGGAGAGAAGGCAGGTACGGGATACTGAGTTGGATGATCAGCCATGATCACATTGAATGGAGGTGCAGGCTCGAAGGGCCGAATGGCCTACTCCTGCACCTATTGTCTATGTTTCTATGTTTCTAACCATGGCCACAAGGTCAGAAGTGCTAGGAGCAAAAATGAGGCCATTTGGCCCATCGTCTCCTCATGGCTGATCTATCTCTCCCTCCTAACCCCAGTCTCCTGCTTTCTCCCCATAATCCCTGACACTAATCCCTGACACCACTCAAGAATCTATCTATCTCGGCCTTAAAAAAATCCACTGACTTGGCCTCCACCGCCGTCTGTGGCAAAACATTCAGCATCTGCCCCGATCTATTCCTCTCATGATTTTATACACCTCTATAAAATCACCGCTCATCCTCCGGTGCTGCAGAAGGGTCCGTCCTGAAACGTCACCAATTCCTTCTCTCCAGAGATGCTGCCTGACCCACTGAGTTAGTCTGAAGAAGGGTTTCGACCCGAAACGTTGCCTATTTCCTTCGCTCCATAGATACTGCCTCACCTGCTGAGTTTCTCCAGCATTTTTGTCTCGATCTTCGGTTTCAACCAACATCTGCGGTTCTTTCCTACACATATAAATGGGCCCTTCGGCCCATCCAGTCCACACCGACCAGTGAACACATGAGGGACAATTTACAGTTATACCAAAGCCATGGTGGCGCTGCGGAAGAGTTGCTGCCTCACAGCGAATGCAGCGCCGGAGACCCTGGTTCGATCCCGACTACGGGTGCTGTCAGTACGGAGTTTGCACGTTCACCCCGTGACCTGCGTGGGTTTTCTCTGAGATCTTCGGTTTCTTCTCACACTCCAAAGACGTACAGGATTGTACGTTAATTGGCCTGGTAAATGTAAAAATTGTCCCTAGTGTATGTTGGATATGTTAGTGTGCTGGGATCGCTGGTCGGCACGAACTTGTTGGGCCGAAGGGCCTGTTTCCGCGCTGTATCTCTAGACTAAAACTAATTAACCTACAAACCTGCACGTCTTTGGAGTGTGGGAGGAAACTGGAGCACCAGGAGAAAACCCACGCAGGTCACGGGGAGAACGTGCAAACTCCGAACAGACAGCACCCGTGGTCAGGATCGAACCTGGGTATCTGGGGCTGTGAGGCAGCAACTCTACCCACTGCACCACCGTGCCCCCCCCCCCCCCCCCACAATCCCTCTCCCCTTCCCCCCCACACCTATAGTCACCTATCCTCTGCCAACCCAATGGTATGAACATTGAAGGCAGACAAAAGTGCTGGAGAAACTCAGCGGGTGCAGCAGCATCTATGGAGCGAAGGAAATAGGCAACGTTTTGGGCCAAAACCCTTCTTCAGACTCCTCAAGGTATGAACATTGAACTCTGCAATTTAAGGTAACTAAGCTCCAAAGACCCCCCTCTCCTATCCCCCCCCCCGTCCCCTCTCCACCTTTATCCTTCCTCCGGCCTCACACTCGTATCTCACCACCATGTCCTGATCCCATCTCCCTTTCCCAGCTATTTCCCCCCCCACCCCCCTCCCCTGCTACAATCAGCCTCAGGAATGGTCTTGACCTGAAACGTGGCCTGTCCATTGTCTCCACAGATGCCGCCTGGCCCGCAGAGTTCCTCCAGCACTTTGTGCTTGGCTTAAGATTCCAGCACCTGCAGTTCCTTGTGCTTCCGTAATTTCTTTAGCTGTTCAAGAGGTCTGAGGTTCCCACCTGCTTCAAAAGGGCATCAATAATACCGGTGCCCAAGAAGAGCAAGGTGACGTGCCTCAATGACTATCGACCTGTGGCACTAACGCCTGTGGTGATGGCTTCGAGAGGTTGATCATGGCGCAAATCAACTCCTACCTCGACAAAAACCTGGACCCACTGCAGTTCGCTTACCACCACAACAGATCAACGGTGGATGCGATCTCGCTGGCTCTCCACTCAGCTCTGGACCACTTGGACAACAAAAACTCATATGTCAGGCTGTTATTCATTGACTACAGCTCGGCATTTAACACAATCATCCCCTCCAAGCTGGTTACCAAACTCTCAGATCTGGGTCACTGCGCATCCCTCTGCAATTGGATCCTCGACTTCCTCATCCACAGACCACAGTCTGTCCGTATTGGTGGAAATGTGTCAGCCTCGATAACAATCAGCACGGGAGCACCTCAAGGCTGCATGCTCAGCCCCCTGCTGTACTCACTCTATACTCATGACTGGGTAGCCGGCCATAGTGCGAACTCCATCATCAAGTTCACTGACGACACCACTGTTGTGGGACGTATCACTGATGGGGATGAGTCCGAGTATAGAAGAGAGATCGAGCAACTGTCCATATGGTGCCAGCACAACAACCTGGCCCTCAACACCAGCAAAACCAAGGATCTGATTGTGGACTTTGGAAGGAGTAGGATGGGGACCCACAGTCCTGTTTATATCAACGGGTCGATGGTTGAAAGGGTCAAGAGCTTCAAATTCCTGGGCGTGCATATCTGTGAAGATCTTTCCTGGTCCGAGAACACAGATGCAATTATTAAGAAAGCTCATCAGCGCCTCTACTTCCTGAGAAGATTACGGAGAGTTGGTCTGTCAAGGAGGACTCTCTCTAACTTCTACAGGTGCACAGTAGAGAGCTTGCTGACTGGTTGCATCGTGGCTTGGTTCGGCAACTTGAGCGCCCTGGAGAGGAAAAGACTACAAAAAGTAGTAAACACTGCCCAGTCCATCATCGGCTCTGACCTTCCTTCCATCGAGGGGATTTATCACAGTCGCCGCCTCAAAAAGGCCGGCAGCATCATCAAGGACCCACACCATCCTGGCCACGCACTCATCTCCCCGCTACCTTCAGGTAGAAGGTACCAGAGCCTGAAGACTGCAACGTCCAGGTTCAGGAATAGCTACTTCCCCACAGCCATCAGGCTATTAAACCTGGCTCGGACAAAACTCTGAACATTAATAACCCATTATCTGTTATTTGCACTTTATCAGTTTATTTATTCATGTGTGTATGTATTTATATAATGGTATATGGACACACTGATCTGTTTTGTAGTCAATGCCGTCTATGTTCTGTTGTGCTGAAGCAAAGCAAGAATTTCATTGTCCTATCCGGGACACATGACAATAAAGTCTCTTGAATCTTGAACTCCTGAGATCGGACAACCCAGGAGTTGTCCCAGTGAATGTATTTTGGAGTTCCCCCAATACCAGTAGAGTCATAGAATGATACATTGTGGATACTATGGCCCAACTTGCCCACACTGGCCAACATGTCCCAGCTACACTAGTCCCACCTGCCCGTGTTTGGCCCATATCCCTCCAAACCTGTCCTATCCATGTACCTGTCTAACTGTTTCTTAAACGTTGGGATAGTCCCAGCCTCAACTACCTCCTCTGGCAGCTCGTTCCATGCACCCACCACCCTCTGTGTGGAAAGGTTACCCCTCAGATTCCTACTAAATCTTTTCCTCTTCACCTTGAACCTATGTCCTCTGGTCCTCGATTCCCCGACTCTGGGCAAGAGACTCTGTGCGTCTACCCGATCTATTCCTCTCATGATCATATACACCTCTATAAGATCACCCCTCATCCCCCAGGTGCTGAAAAAGGATTCTGTCCCGAAACGTCACCCATTCCTTCTCTCGAGAGATGCTGCCTGCCCCACTGAGTTACTCCAGCTTTTTGTGTCGATCTTTGGTTTAAACCAGCATCTGCGGTTCTTTCCTACACATATAAATGGGCCCTTCGGCCCATTGAGTCCATGCCGACCATTCACAAGAATTCTACACCACCCTACTCTCCCCTGCACAGTAGGGGTGATTTACAGCGGGACAATTAACCTACAAACCCGCACGTCTCTTGGATCTGGTTGGAGACCGGAGCACCTGGAGAAAACCCACGTGGCCACAGGGAGAACGTGCAAACTCCACACGGACACAGCACCCGAGGCCAGGATCGAACCAGGGTCTCTGGCGCTGTAAGGCAGCGGCTCGGACCTCCCAACGTCCTTGTAATAATGTGTTTAAGAAGGAACTGCAGATGCTGGAAAATCGAAGGTAGACAAAAATGCTGGAGAAACTCAGCGGGTGAGGCAGCATCTATGGAGCGAAGGAAATAGGCGACGTTACCTATTTCTTTTTCGGCCCGAAACGTTGCCTATTTCCTTCGCTCCATAGATGCAGTTAAAGGCAAAATTAACCATTATTACAAGGAGGTATTACAGAAGAATTCTGGAGAAACTCAGCGGGTGCAGCAGCATCTTTGGAGCGACGGAAATAGGCAACGTTTTGGGCTGAAACCCTTCCGGGTTTCGGCCCAAAATGTTGCCTATTTCCTTCAGGGTTTCGGCCCGAAACGTTATCTATTTCGTTCAAACTTTTGGCCCGAAACGTTGCCTATTTCCTTCAGGGTTTCGGCCCGAAACGTTACCTATTTCGTTCAAAGTTTTGGCCCGAAACGTTGCCTATTTCCTTCAGGGTTTCAGCCCGAAACGTTGCCTATTTCCTTCCGGGTTTCGGCCCAAAACGTTACCTATTTCCTTCCGGGTTTCGGCCCAAAACGTTACCTATTTCCTTCAGGGTTTCGGCCCGAAACGTTGCCTATTTCCTTCCGGGTTTCGGCCCGAAACGTTGCCTATTTCCTTCGCTCCATAGATGCTGCTGCACCCGCTGATTTTGCATTTAACTCTCCTCAACTCTCGCTGTCGTTGCCAGCTAACTTTTTTTTTTATAATTCATGCACCTTATGTTCGTTCCTCTAAACTCTTCAACAATCTGTCTTAGTTTGTGTACCAGTCTGCTTTTAGATTCCTTTCAGCAGCAGGTTACAACGTCATATTTTCCCACATCCATCCTCTCTTGCCAATTGTTCTCCCACCTACCTCTATCCTGCAGCAGGGCTGGATCAGGCTCAATGCAACATCCTCTCTTACCTAACTCTGCGTCACCGGCAAACCTGGATCGTCTCCAATGCTCCCACGGAACTGAATATTGATCAGTGCGAGGTCGAAAATGAAATCGGAATTAAAGGACGTTCCTTACGGGTTCCTCTCGCTGGAATTTAGAAGATCGAGGGGGGATCTTATACAGACTTACAAAATTCTTAATGGGTTGGACAGGCTAGATGCAGGAAGATTGTTCCCGATGTTGGGGAGGTCCAGGACAAGGGGTCACAGTTTAAGGATAAGGGGGAAATCCTTTAGGACCGAGATGAGAAGGACTTTTTTCACACAGAGAGTGGTGGGTCTCTGGAACTCTCTGCCACAGAGGGTAGTTGAGGCCAGTTCATTGGCTATATTTACGAAGGAATTAGATGTGGCCCTTGTGGCCCAAGGGGACAGAGAACAAGTCCAGAACAAGGGTCAGAGAAAGGTTGAACAAGTTAGGTTTTTATTCTTTGGAGCGCAGAAGGTTAAGGGGGGACTTGATTGAGGTCTTTAAAATGATAAAAGGGATAGACAGAGTTGACGTGGATAAGCTTTTCCCATTGAGGGTAGGGAAGATTCAAACAAGAGGGCATGACATGAGAATTAAGGGACAGAAGTTTAGGGGTAACATGAGGGCGAACTTCTTTACTCAGAGAGTGGTGGCTGTGTGGAATGATCTTCCAGCAGAAGTGGTGGAGCCAGGATCGATTTTAACATTTAAAAGGAAAGTGGATAGGTATATGGACGGGAAGGGAATGGAGGGGTATGGTCTGAGTGCAGATAGATGGGACTAGGGGAAAATAAATGGTCGGCACGGACTGGAAGGGCCGGGAAGGCCTGTTTCCGTGCTGTAATTGTTATATGGTTATAGATGCTTATATGGGTCACACAGTTTAAGGATAAGGGGGAAGTCCTTTAGGACCGAGATGAGAAACACATTTTTCACACAGAGAGTGGTGAATCTGTGGAATTCTCTGCCACAGAAAGCAGTTGAGGCCAGTTTGTTGGCTATATTTAAGAGGGAGTTAGATGTGGCCCTTGTGGCTAAAGGGATCAGGGGGTATGGAGAGAAGGCAGGTACGGGATACTGAGTTGGATGATCAGCCATGATCATATTGAATGGCGGTGCAGGCTCAAAGGGCCGAATGGCCTCCTCCTGCACCTATTTTCTATGTTTCTATGAGATGAGGAGGAATTTCTTCAGTCAAAGGGTGGTGAATCTGTGGGATTCATTGCCACAGACGACTGTGGAGGCCAAGTCAATGGATATTTTTAAGGCAGAGATAGATAGATTGTTGATAATAATATATATTATTGTCATTATACATAAGTGCAACGAGATTTGGTTTGCAACTTCCATCCGATGTCATAACTTAAATGACTATTCAAATGTAGGTTTAGATCCCCCGAGAACAAGGTTTGTGACAAGAGCATTAGAACAGTAAAAGTCAAAACCAAAACAGACCAAAGTGCAGATGTGTCTGTGGGACGTGACCATCCGACGGAGACAGTCCATGGGGGGGGGGGGGGGTAATCAGCAGGGCCGGTTCAGAGCCGCGATAGCTCTGGGAATGAAGCTGTTCCTGAGTCTGGTAGTGCGGGCGTAGAAGGCCTTGTAACGTCTGCTGGAAGGGAGTAGTTCGAACAGTCCATTACAAGGGTGAGAGGAGTCTTTATGGATGCTGACGGCCTTCCTGAGGCACCGTGTGTGGTAGATGCCCTCCAAGGCTGGTAGCGGTGTCCCAATAATCTGTTGCGCTCTGTGGACGACGCGCTGAAGAGCTCTCCTCTCCGCCTCCGTGCAGCTGAGATACCACACAGAGATGCCGTACGCTAGTACGGATTAGTACGGGTGCAAGGGTTATGGGGAGAATGGGGTTGAGAGGGAAAGATAGATCAGCCACGATTAAATGGCGGAGTAGACTTGATGGGCCGAATGGCCTAATTCTGCTCCTAGAACTGAGGGGGGGGGGGGGGCACGGTGGCGCAGCGGTAGAGTTGCTGCCTCACAGCGCCAGAGATCCGGGTTCGATCCTGACTACGGGTGCTGTCTGTATGGAGTTTGCACGTTCTCCCCGTGACCTGCGTCGGTTTTCTCCGAGATCTTCGGCCTCCTCCCACACTCCAGAGACGCGCCGGTTTGCAGGTTAATTGGCTTGGTATAAATGTAAAAATTGTTCCCAGTGTGTGTAGGATAGTGTTAGTGTGCGGGGATCGCTGGTCAGGGTGGACCCGGTGGGCCGAAGGGCCTGTTTCCGCGCTGTGTCTCTAAACTAAACTGCATCGTGCGCCCTTTGGCGTGGAGGGAGATGTTTTCTCGGTGGGGGTGTCGGGGCGTTGAACAAGCTGTTTGTGGTATTTGCTGATGTTACCAGAACAGGAATGGGAGATGGAATCAGTCTGAGCTCCCTCTACTGGTCCCGTCCCTACCTGCAAGAGGACCACACACACTCAAACACATCCAAGTCTACATTTCCTTGATCATCGTCTGCTTTGATCTGTCGTTTTCACACCTTACTCTTCCATATCTCCAGTCTCCCTCTCCCTGGACTCTCAGTCTGAAGAAGGGTCTCGACCCGAAACGTCATGTGGTGTATCTGATGCTATGGTGTTTCATAGCAAAAGAATTTGAGTATAGGAGCAGGGAGGTTCTACTTCAGTTGTATAGGGTCTTGGTGAGGCCACACCTGGAGTATTGCGTACAGTTCTGGTCTCCAAATCTGAGGAAGGACATTATTGCCATAGAGGGAGTGCAGCGAAGGTTCACCAGACCGATTCCTGGGATGTCAGGACTGTCTTATGAACAAAGACTGCATAGACTCGGTTTATACTCTCTAGAATTTAGGAGATTGAGAGGGGATCTTATAGAAACTTACAAAATTCTTAAGGGGTTGGATAGGCTAGACGCAGGAAGATTGTTCCCGATGTTGGGGAGGTCCAGGACAAGGGGTCACAGCTTAAGGATAAGGGGGAAATCCTTTAGGACCGAGATGAAAAGGACTTTTTTCACACAGAGAGTGGTGGGTCTCTGGAACTCTCTGTCACAGAAGGTAGTTGAGGCCAGTTCATTGGCTATATTTAAGAGGGAGTTAGATGTGGCCCTTGTGGCTAAAGGGGTCAGGGGGTATGGAGAGAAGGCAGGTACGGGATACTGAGTTGGATGATCAGCCATGATCATATTGAATGGCGGTGCAGGCTCGAAGGGCCGAATGGCCTACTCCTGCACCTAATTTCTATGTTTCTATGTTTCTATTTCACCCATTCCTTCTCTCCAGAGATGCTGCTGCCTGTCCCGCTGAGTTACTCCAGCACTTTGTGTCGATCCTCGAGAATACGTTTTAGTTTAGTTTAGAGTTACAGCAAGGAAACAGGCCCTTCGGCCCATTGAGTCCATGCTGACCAGCGATCACCCGGAAGGCTAGTTTTTATCCCACACACACTAGGGATAATTTTACCGAAGCCAATTAACCTACAAACCCGCACGTATTGGGAGCGTGGGTAGGAATCGGAGCGCCCGGAGAAAACCCACGCAGGTCCCGGGGAGAGAACGCACCAATGATGGAGAAGCGACTATCTCCGTATCGTATCTCCGTCCACACTGCGGACTTGACATCGTGGAACTCGCGGCCCCTTGGTCAGGGATCGACTTTGGGAGCTCCAACTGCAGGAGCCTCCATCGCCCCGACTACGGACAGTTTGACTGCCCCGAACGAGGGAAGAAGATAATACGTAACTGTCGCTGCATGTCATGTTGTTACCTGTGGGCGGAGCACCAAGGCAAATTCCTTGCATGTGAATACTTGGCCAATAAACTCATTTACTTATTCCCTTCTGTCACCCTGCACTGTGGTGGATGTTTATGTTAATTTAATGTAAATTTTTATGTAGTTGTGTGTCTCGCTGCAGAGCAAGTCAAAATCCTTGTATGTTCTTGCACACTTGGCTAATAAATTAATTACTTACTCCAGAAGGCCGGCTCCGTCCTGAGGAGTTGGATTCATGGGAGGTGGTCTTGGAGGGGAGGATGCTCCTCAAACTGCGGAGCATCCTGGACAATACAGCTCACCCCCTCCATGACTCACTGGTCAACCTGAGGAGCATCTTCAGCAACAGACTGGTGCCACCAAGATGCAGCACAGAACGACACAGGAGATCCTGCTTCCCTGTGGCTATCAAACTGTACAACCTCCTCCCCCCCCCCCCACCCTTCTGTCGAGGGGTAGACTGAGACCGACTCCCTCCCCCCGACACACAAAATCTTTGCACATCCCCCAATCCTTTCCACTCATCACTTTAGTTTCAAGATTCAAGATTCAAGAGAGTTTATTGTCATGTGTCCCTGATAGTTCCTGTGAATTTGTGGAATTCCCTGCCACAGAGGGCAGTGGAGGCCAAATCACTGGATGGATTTAAGAGAGAGTTAGATAGAGCTCTAGGGGCTGGTGGAGTCAAGGGATATGGGGAGAAGAAGGGTCTCGACCCGAAACGTCGCCTATCTCCTTCGCTCCTTAGATGCTGCTGCACCCGCTGAGTTTCTCCAGCTTTTTGTGTAACCCTCGATTCTCCAGCATCTGCAGTTCCTTCTTTAACAACAGAACATAGTAGGCATTGACTACAGAACAGATCAGTGTGTCCATATACCATTATATAAATATATACACACATGAATAAATAAACTGATAAAGGGCAAATAACAGATAATGCGTTATTAATGATTTCATGTTCATGTGTCTTGTGTTTTATGATTGTTAGCTGATCAATTTCCCTCCTGGGATCAATGAAGTTCGATCGTATCGGATCGCATCGTATGTGTCGTATCGTGTCGTAGAGTCCTTGCATTCTCAGGAGCATTTCTCTGAGCATCAGCGTTAACGCCCCCTGTCCCACTTAGAAAACTTGAACGGAAACCTCTGGAGACTTTGCGCCCCACCCAAGGTTTCCGTGCGGTTCCTGGAGGTTCCTGGAGGTTTTTCTCAGTCTCCCTACCTGCTTCCACTACCTGCAACCTCCGGGAACCGCACGGAAACCTTGGGTGGGGCGCAAAGTCTCCAGAGGTTTCCGTTCAGGTTTCCTAAGTGGGACAGGGGCATTAGGCTCGTACTACTAGTCAGCGCCACCAGATGGTGCAGCCACCCAGCAGACGAGGACATTGGTGACTCGGGAGAACCCAGCACAGACTCACAGAGTGATCCTTTGTAAGTAAGTAAGTTTATTGGCCAAGTATTCACATACAAGGAATTTGCCTTGGTGCTCCTGTGTGGAAACAGGCCCTTCGGCCCATTCTTGCTATTGAGGGAGTGCAGCGTAGGTTCACCAGGTTAATTCCCGGGATGGCAAGACTGTCATATGCAGAGAGAATGGGCTTGTACACTCTGGAGTTTAGAAGGATGAGAGGATATCTCATTGAAACATATAAGATTATTAAGGGCTTGGACACGCTAGAGGCAGGAAACATGTTCCCGATGTTGGGGGAGTCCAGATCCAGGGGCCACACACAGTTTAAGAATAAGGAGTAAGCCATTTAGAACGGAGATGAGGAAACACTTTTTCTCACAGAGAGTGGTGAGTCTGTGGAGTTCTCTGCCTCGGAGGGCAGTGGATGCTTTCAAGAGAGAGCTAGATAGGGCTCTTAAAAATAGCGGAGTCAGGGGATATGGGGAGAAGGCAGAAACGGGGTACTGATTGGGGATGATCAGCCATGATCACATTGAATGGCGGTGCTGGCTCGAAGGGCCGAATGGCCTCCTGCACCTATTGTCTATTGTCTATTGCCCACGCGGACCAACATGTCCCATCTACACTAGTCCAACCTGCCCGCGTTTGGTCCATATTCCTCCAAACTCTATCCATGTACCTGTCTAACTGTTTCTTAAACGTTGGGATAGTCCCAGCCTCAACTACCTCCTCTGTCAGCTCGTTACATACATCCACCACCCTTTGTGTGGAAAAGTTAACCCTCAGTTTCCTATTAAATCTTTTCCCCTTCACCTTAAACCTATGTCCTCTGGTCCTCGATTCCCCTACTCTGGGCAAGAGACTCTGTGCGTCTACCCGATCTATTCCTCTCATGATTTTGTACACCTCTATAAGATCACCCCTCATCCTCCTGCTCTCCATGGAGTAGAGACCCAGCCCTGCTCAACCTCTCCCTGCAACTCAGGCCCTGGAGTCCTGGCAACATCCTCGTAAATCTCCTCAGCACCCCTCCTTCTTCTTGTGCGTGGCGTGCACGGCCTAAAGTTGTTGGACAACTTGTTCTATTTGATCTTCCGTTTGTGCACGTCGAGTTGATTGCATTAGTCGACACAGGGCGGACCACGTGAAGGTTGCAATCTCCCAGCTCAGCACCCATTCTAGCTTGCATCTCACCCTAGGGCAAGTGCAGTGTTATCTGTGCCTCTGGGACATGTTGTTGACTGATGTCAGACCAGCTATTTGCAAGAGAGTGAAATTTGATTAATCTAGCCACAGAGCTCTACAGCACAGAAACAGGCCCTTCGGCCCGTCTTGTCCATGTTGACCAGGTTGGCATGCTTGGCTAGTCCAAATGTTCTTTGCATTTGGCCATTTATTCTCCAAACCATTCCTATCCAAATATCTTTCAAAATTCGTAACTGTATCCACTTGTATATTGGGGAGCGTCACGGTGGCGCAGCGGTAGAGTTGCTGCCTCACAGCGCCAGAGATCCAGGTTCGATCCCGACTGTCGGTACGGAGTTTGTACGCTCTCCCTGTGACCACGTGGGTTTTCTTCAGGTGCTCCAGTTTCCTCCCACATCCCAAAAACAATAGACAATAGGTGCAGGAGTAGAGGCCATTCGGCCCTTCGAGCCAGTACCGCCATTCAATGTGATCATGGCTGATCATCCACAATCAGTACCCCGTTCCTGCCTTCTCCCCATATCCCCTGACTCCGCTATTTTTAAGAGCCCTATCTAGCTCTCTCTTGAAAGCATCCAGAGAACCGGCCTCCACTGCCCTCTGAGGCTGAGAAGACGTGCGGGTTTGTGGGTTAATTGACCCTTAGTGTATCTGCAATGGATGAGACAGTGTGATAATCTACAACCTATGTAGGAAGGAACTGCAGATGCTGGTTTAAACTGAAGATAGACACAGAATGCTGGAGTAACTCAGCCGGACGGGCAGCATCTCTGGAGAGAAGGAATGGGTGACGTTTCAGTTCAAGATTCAAGAGAGTTTATTGTCATGTGTCCCTGATAGGACAATGAAATTCTTGCTTTGCTTCAGCACAACAGAACATAGTACGCATGACTACAGAACAGATCAGTGTGTCCATGCACCATTGAGATTGAGATTGAGAGGGGATCTTATAGAAACTTACAACATTCTTAAGGGGTTGGACAGGCTAGATGCAGGAAGATTGTTCCCGATGTTGGGGAGGTCCAGGACAAGGGGTCACAGCTTAAGGATAAGGGGGAAATCCTTTAGGACCGAGATGAGAAGGACTTTTTTCACACAGAGAGTGGTGGGTCTCTGGAACTCTCTGCCACAGAGGGTAGTTGAGGCCAGTTCATTGGCTATATTTAAGAGGGAGTTAGATGTGGCTAAAGGGATCAGGGGGTATGGAGAGAAGGCAGGTACAGGATACTGAGTTGGATGATCAGCCATGATCATATTGAATGGCGGTGCAGGCTCGAAGGGCCGAATGGCCTACTCCTGCACCTATTGTCTATGTTTCTATGTTTCTATTGTATAAATATATACACACATGAATAAGTAAACTAATAAAGTGCAAATAAACAGATAATTAATGTTCAGAGTTTTGTCCAAGCCAGGTTTAATAGCCCGATGGCTGTGGGGAAGTAGCTGTTCCTGAACCTGGACGTTGCAGTCTTCAGGCTCCTGTACCTTCTACCTGAAGGTAGCGGGGAGATGAGTGCGTGGCCAGAATGGTTTCGGGTCGAGACCCTTTTTTTCAGACGTCTCAATCTGAATCGTCACCCATTCCTTCTCTCCAGAGATGCTGCCTGTCCCGCTGAGTTACTCCAGCGTTCTGTGGTCGATGGTCAGTGTGAACTCGCCGGGCCGAAGGGCCTGTTTCCATGCTGTGTTCCCAAAGTAAAAAAAGCCAAAACTATAACTGCGGATGTGTGTGTGTGCCAGGAATAAACAATCCAGCTCCCTGTACTTTCCCCGGCAGCTGCAGCTGCTGCTTACCTGTCCACAGGTGTTCCTGTTGTCAGTCACCTGGAGATACACCTTGCTGGGAAGTCACGTGCTCTACGGAAAACTCCAAACCTGTTTCTGTTACCCAACCCCAAAGTTCCCACGGAATTGCTGTGTGGGGGGGGGGGGGAGGGAGGGGGTGATGGGGTGGAAGAGGGGGGGGGGGGTGATCTTATCTCCCATTGATTAATTTCCCCTTTCATCTTAAATCTGTGCCCCCACCCCGAGTTCCACACTCCCCTACTCTGGGATAAAGAGTTTTCATGTCACTATCCAATGTATTCAGGTCATTTGTGATAGGAGCAAAATGAGGCCATTCGGCCCATCAAGTCTACTCCGCCATTCAATCGTTGCTGATCTATCTCTCCCTCACAGCCCCTGTTTTTCCCCCGTAATCCCTGGACACCCCCTTGGTTCAACGGTTCTTCATTGTCACATGTACCAAGGTGCAGAGAAATTATTTTTACTGATTCCTCTTCTTCTTTCGTGTGGATAAAGTTGTTGGACAACTTGTTCTATTTGATAGAAACATAGAAACATAGACAATAGGTGCAGGAGGAGGCCATTCGGCCCTTCGAGCCTGTACCGCCATTCAATATGATCATGGCTGATCATCCAACTCAGTATCCCGTACCTGCCTTCTCTCCATACCCCCTGATCCCTTTAGCCACAAGGGCCACATCTAACTCCCTCTTAAATATAGCCAATGAACTGGCCTCAACTACCTTCTGTGGCAGAGAGTTCCACAGATTCACCACTCTCTGTGTGAAAAATGTTTTTCTCATCTCGGTCCAAAAAGACTTCCCCCCTTATCCTTAAACTGTGACCCCTTGTTCTGGACTTCCCCAACATCGGGAACAATCTTCCTGCATCTAGCCTGTCCAACCCCTTAAGAATTTTGTAAGCCTCTATAAGATCCCCCCTCAATCTTCTAATTTCCAGCGAGTACAAGCCGAGTCTATCCAGTCTTTCTTCATATGGAAGTCCAGACATCCCAGGAATCAGTCTGGTGAACCTTCTCTGTACTCCCTCTATGACAAGAATGTCTTTCCTCAGATTAGGAGCCCAAAATTGTACGCAATACTCCAGGTGTGGTCTCACCAATGGCTATATTTATGAGGGAGTTAGATGTGGCCCTTGTGGCTAAAGGGATCAGGGTGTATGGAGAGAAGGCAGGTACAGGATACTGAGTTGGATGATCAGCCATGGTCATATTGAATGGCAACTGCAGTAGAACCTCCCTGTTCCTATACTCAAATCCTTTTGCTATGAAATCCTTTTGATCTTCCGTTTGTGCACATTGTCAAGTTGATTGCATTAGTCGAAACAGGGCGGATCACGTGAAGGTTGCAATCTGCCACCCCTCTGCTTCCAATTCAGTGAAGTGCCTCGATACACGAGCACACTCCTAGATTAAATACAAAGTGTATAGAAATAGTCCACTCAGACCGTATACAAGAGTGGCCAGGGTTTAGAACCATTTGCAAAGTAAAAGTTGCCTTAAGAGGCCGGCACGGTGGTGCAGCGGGTAGAGCTGCTGCCTCACAGCGCCAGAGACCCGGGTTCGATCCCGACTACGGGTGCTGTCTGTACGGAGTTTGCACGTTCTCCCCGTGACCTGCGTGGGTTTCCTCCCACACTCCAAAGACGTGCTTTTTTTTCAGGTCAATTACTTCTCTGTAAATTGCCGGACGGAAGTAATATGAGTCGGGCAGCATCTGTGGAGAGAAAGAAAAGGTGACATTTCGGGTCGAGACCCTTCTTCAAACTGAGAGTCAGGGGAGAGGGAATCTGGAGATGCCACTGCAAAGACGTACAGCTTTTAGGTAAATGTAAAAATGATCCCCAGTGTGTGTAGGATAGTGTTGGTGGGCTGGGATCGCTGGTCGGCGCGGACAAGGTTGGTCGAAGGGCCTGTTCCCCGAACATCTGAATCTCTAAATTGAACTAGATTCTTCTCTAATGGCCTAGCAAGACAAAACTTGCTCACCGCAAGCTCAAAGAAGAAATGAGACATGGGAAGTAATGGTTTCAAGAAAGTGAATGGGGACATAGATTTATTAGTTCAGTTTATCATTTTCAGTTTAGAGATACAGCGTGGGAAACAGGCCCTTCGACCCACCGAACCCGTGCAGACCAGCGATCCCAGCACACCAACACTATCCTACACACACTGGGGATCATTTTTACATTTACCTAAAACCTGTACGTCTTTGCAGTGGTATCTCTAGATTCCCTCTCCCTTTACTCTCAGTTTGAAGAAGGGTCTGATATTTCGCACCCTTAGTAATTGGCACCATTTGAAAAATCACTTCTTTTTGGAGAGAAGGAATGGGCGACGTTTCGGGCCGAGACCCGAAGGGTCTCGAGCCGAAACGTCACCCATTCCTTCCCTTCACAGATGCTGCCTGACCCGCTGAGTTACTCCAGCACTCTGTGAAACGTCGCCTATCCATGTTCTCCACAGATGCTGCCTGACCCACTGAGTTACTCCAGCACTCTGTGAAACGTCACCTATCCATGTTCTCCACAGATGCTGCCTGACCCGCTGAGTTACTCCAGCACTCTGTGAAACGTCACCTATCCATGTTCTCCACAGATGCTGCCTGACCCACTGAGTTACTCCAGCACTCTGTGAAACGTCACCTATCCATGTTCTCCACAGATGCTGCCTGACCCGCTGAGTTACTCCAGCACTCTGTGAAACGTCACCTATCCATGTTCTCCACAGATGCTGCCTGACCCGCTGAGTTACTCCAGCACTCTGTGAAACGTCACCTATCCATGTTCTCCACAGATGCTGCCTGACCCGCTGAGTTACTCCAGCACTCTGTGAAACGTCGCCTATCCATGTTCTCCACAGATGCTGCCTGACCCACTGAGTTACTCCAGCACTCTGTGAAACGTCACCTATCCATGTTCTCCACAGATGCTGCCTGACCCGCTGAGTTACTCCAGCACTCTGTGAAACGTCACCTATCCATGTTCTCCACAGATGCTGCCTGACCCACTGAGTTACTCCAGCACTCTGTGAAACGTCACCTATCCATGTTCTCCACAGATGCTGCCTGACCCGCTGAGTTACTCCAGCACTCTGTGAAACGTCACCTATCCATGTTCTCCACAGATGCTGCCTGACCCGCTGAGTTACTCCAGCACTCTGTGTCTACCTTCAGCGGAAACTTACTGCAGCCCAGACCACGGCCACATCCTGAACCATCTGTGAAACGAGAACACTTTGCTAAACGTCTCGACTGAGCGATCAGACCCTCCCGTCAGCGAGTAGCGAGAGATCGTGCTGTCTGTGGCTTACCTCGACAGGCGGCAGTGGGATATCCTTGGCGGGACACAATCCGTGAGTAAACCCTTCACTCACCCGCCGTACTGTCCACTGCAGTTCCCTGTTTCTGAAGACAGACACAGAATGCTGGAGTAACTCATTCTTGCTATTGAGGGAGTGCAGCGTAGGTTCACCAGGTTAATTCCCGGGATGGTGGGACTGTCATATGCTGAGAGAATGGAGCGGCTGGGCTTGTACACTCTGGAGTTTAGAAGGATGAGGGGGATCTTATTGAAACATATAAGATTGTTAAGGGCTTGGACATGCTAGAGGCAGGAAACATGTTCCCGATGTTGGGGGAGTCCAGAACCAGGGGCCACACACAGTTTAAGAATAAGGGGTAAGCCATTTAGAACGGAGATGAGGAAACACATTTTCTCGCAGAGAGTGGTGAGACTGTGGAATTCTCTGCCTCAGAGGGCGGTGGAGGCCGGTTCTCTGGATGCTTTCAAGAGAGAGCTAGATAGGGCTCTTAAAGATAGTGGAGTCAGGGGATATGGGGAGAAGGCAGGAACGGGGTACTGATTGGGGATGATCAGCCATGATCACATTGAATGGCAGCGTTGGCTCGAAGGGCCGAATGGCCTACTCCTGCACCTATTGTCTATTGTCTATTGTATATAGTACCCCGTTCCTGCTTTCTCCCCATATCCCTTGAATCTATTAGTCCTAAGAGCTAAATCTAACTCTCTCTTGAAAACATCCAGTGAATCGGCCTCCACTGCCGTCTGTGGCAGAGAATTCCACAGATTCACAACTCTCTGAGTGAAAAACGTTTTTTCCTCATCTCAGTCCAAAACGGCCAACCCCTTATTCTTAACTGTGACCCCCTGGTTCTGTACTCCCCAACACTGGGAACATTTCTCCTGCTTCTAGCCTCTCCAATCCCTTAATAATTTAACGTGTTTCTACAAGATCCCCTCTCATCTTTCTAAATTCCAGTGAATACAAGCCCAGTCGATCCATTCTTTCATCATATGTCAGTCCCGCCATCCCGAGAATTAACCTGGTGAACCCACGCTGCACTCCCTCAACAGCAAGAATGCCCTTCCTATCTTGGTCAGCACGACCAGGTTGGGCCGAAGGGCCTGTTTCCATGCTGTATGACTCTAACATCAAGCTCTTGAACACTGCACAACACTAACCTCTATCTCAGCAACCACAACCTTCGATGAACATATAAGATTATTAAGGGTTTGGACACGCTAGAGGCAGGAAACATGTTCCCGATGTTGGGGGAGTCCAGAACCAGGGGCCACACACACAGTTTAAGAATAAGGGGTAAGCCATTTGGAACGTAGACGAGGAAACACTTTTTCCCACAGTGGGTGGTGAGTCTGTGGAATTCTCTGCCTCAGAGGGCGGTGGAGGCTGGTTCTCTGGATACTTTCAAGAGAGAGCTGGATAGGGCTCTTAAAGATAGCGGAGTCAGGGGATATGGGGAGAAGGCAGGAACGGGGTACTGATTGGGGATGATCAGCCATGATCACATTGAATGGCGGTGCTGGCTGGAAGGGCCGAATGGCCTACTCCTGCACCTATTGTCTATTGTCTGTGCCTTTGCTTGTACTATGGATCACTATGGTTACCGAGTATTCCAGCTTTATTGATTTATTGATTATTGTATATTTAATTTGTGTGTCATTGCATTAATGGGATCGTTAGAACATTAACAGTACAGCACAGGAAGAGGCCCTTCGGCCCACTATGTCCATGCCGTACATGATGCCAAGTTGACCTGATCCCCTCTGCCTGCACGTGATCCATAGCCCTCCATCCCGTGCGTGCCCACGCGCCCGTCTCAAAGCCTCGTCAACGCCACTTGGGTGGAGCGGCGGGTAGTGCTGCTGCCTCACAGCGCCAGAGACCCGGGTTCGATCCTGACCTCGGGTGCTGTCTGTGTGGAGTTTGCACTTGAACTCTATTTCGCCTTCCATCACAGTGAGGAACGTGTAGGAGTCACTGTGGCGGATGTTGATGTTAAAATGGTTTTAGAGTCTGTTGCTTTAATTATAACTGACCTGGCCAGTGAAATTCCTCGTATGTTGCAAAACAAACTTGGCAAATACAATCTGATTCCGATTCTGATTCCGATTCTCCCCGCGACTGCCTGGGGTTGCTCCGGATGCTCCGGTTTCCTCCCACGTTCCAAAGACGTACGTGCGGGTTTGCAAGTTGATCGGCCCTCTGTAAATTGGTGTCGGGAGTGGATGAGGAATTGGGAATAACATTGAACTCGGGTGCTTAAGAAAGAACTGCAGATGCTGGAAAAATCAAAGTGGTCCAAAACGCCGCAGCGAGAATCCTGGCGGGCACCCGATAAAGGGACCACATTAATCGCCCCTGATCCTGGCCTCTCTCCACCGGTTCTCTGTGTGGTCCCGAATAAATTTCAAGGTCCTCCTTTATGTCTACAAAGCCCTCAATGGGCTCGCCCCCACCTACATCACAAGTCTGCCCACCCACCACACCACCTCCAGGTCCCTCAGATCGGCCGACTTGGGGTTGCTGAACATCCCGCGGTCTAGGCATAAGCTCAGGGGTGACCGACTGCAGCTCCTAGACTGTGGAACAGCGTCCCTCTTCCCATCAGAACTGCCCCCTCCATCGACTCCTTTAAGTCGAGACTAAAAACTCATCTCCACTCCCAAGCCTTTCTTGGCGTCCTCTGAGCGAGGGCTCTATGTATGTAGTGATGTTTGTATTTAATCTATGAACCACTGTTGTATAACGTTAGTACCTCCACCAATGTAAAGCCCTTTGGTCAACGAGAGTTGTTTTTTAAATGTGCTATAGAAATAAAAGTGACTAGACTTGACTTGAAGGTGGACAAAAGTGCTGGAGAAACTCAGCGGGTGAGGCAGCGTCTATGGAGCGAAGGAATAGGTGACGTTTCGGGTCGAGACCCTTCTTCAGACTGATACTTCAGAACTAGTGTGAACGGGTGATCGATGGTGGGCGTGAATTCGGTGGGCCCGTATATCTCTAGACCAAACCAAACTGGAGCATCTGCTGTTGAGTTGGTGCAAGTAAGAATGTTATTGTTCTGTCGTTAGTACACGTGTGAATGATAGGCTCTTTGTCTCTTGACTTTCCAGTGGGACCATTCTTCCATGGAGAGACCTCTCCTGTACCTCACTGCCCTGGGGCTTCTGATATCATTGATGGAGACCTCCTCCACCAACATCTGCAACACCTGCAGTTGCCCTAAAGACACCCAGGCAGTCTGGTGCATTAGCAAATTCCTGACCGGGGTTCCCCGGAACCTGCCGCGGGGCGTCCAAGAAATCTACTTGCAACACAATAACATCTCCATCGTCCTTCCAACCGATTTCTCATCTGGAGATCCTCCAGGTCCTCATCCCAGCGAGAGTCTCTTGGTCCTCGATCTCAGCCACAACCGTCTCACCTGCATCCCCACCCAAGGGCTGGAGGTCCTGACCCAGTTGAGGAGGCTTTTTCTCAACAGCAACCTCATATCTTCCTTGGAGCCCGGGTGCTTCAAGATGCTCACCAATCTGCAAGAGCTGTATCTGAACGACAATCTCCTCCATTCCCTGGATCCTGGGGTCTTCACTGGCCTCCCCCAGCTTGGCATGTTGATGCTGAGCTTGAATCAGATCACCGCCATTATCCCCGGGATCTTCAATGAGCTCGGTCAACTGGACTTACTCCAACTCAACGGGAACCTGATCTCCGAGATCCAGCCCGGTTCCTTCCAGGGTTTGAGGGTCCTGACGCAGTTGTACCTCCGGAGTAACAACATCTCCGTCCTCGCCAGCAGATCCTTGGACGGGCTGGATCAACTTCAGATTCTAAGCCTCGCCAATAACCGCATCCAAATGGTTTCCCAGGAAGTGATGGGGCACCTGAGATCGCTGAAGAATCTCTACTTGAATAACAATCAAATTGGGGTTCTCCCCGGATTTCTGTCCACTTTTGTAGATCTCACCCTGTTGGACGTCAGCACCAATGGACTCACTGGTCTGGCAGAAGGTTCCTTCCAGAACCTCACCAAACTCAGACGTTTGGACCTGAACTCAAACAAGCTCACCGCCCTTCCTCCCCAAGCCTTTCAAGGGCTGAAGAACCTGACCCACCTGAACCTGTTCAACAACGGCATCCGGTCCTTGCCCGGCACCATGTTCCTCGGCCTCCTCAACCTGAAGGAGCTGCACTTGGACCACAACCAGATCTTGTCCCTCCGTCCGGAGGTCTTCCAGGGACAGTTGGAGCTGAGGGAGCTTCAGTTGGACAACAACCTCCTGGTTGAGCTGCCTGAGGGAATCTTCGATGGGTTGACTCATTTGAGGACCTTGTATCTCGATTACAACCAGCTGGAGGTCATCCCGAAGAGGACCTTCCATCGTCTGGTGTCCCTGAGAGAACTTCAACTGGACCAGAACTACATCTCCTCCCTCCCCAGGGGAGTCTTTGCCAACTTGGTGGAGCTTCGAGTTCTCCAGCTCAGCCACAACAGATTGTCCCATCTCCATCACGACGTCTTCCAGGGTCTGGCCAACCTGAAGGAACTTCAGCTGAACGGCAACAAGCTGTCCTCCATCCCGCACGGAGCCTTCAAGGATCTGAAGAAGCTGAGAGAGTTGCACCTGGACGACAACTGGTTGTCCACGGTGCGGGCCGCGCTGTTCCACGACCTGCGGAAGCTGGAGATCCTCCAGCTCCAGTTCAACCACCTCCGCCACTTGCCCGCCAATGTCTTCTCGCAGATGAGGCACCTGCAGAAGCTGCTCCTGCACAACAACCTTCTCTCAGCCCTGGAGCCCGGCAGCTTTGCCGGCCAGGGCAGCCTGGAGGAACTCCACCTGGACCGCAACCGCTTGACCAGCCTTCCCGCCCCACTCTTCCGAGACCTGGCCCGTCTCACCCTCCTGCACCTGGACTTCAACAGGCTGGGCGGCCTGAGTGACGGTCTCCTTAGACCTCTGGGCAAGTTGGAGCGGATCCACCTGGGGGGCAACCCCTGGCGGTGTGCCTGCCCCTCCATCTTATACCTGAGGGACTGGCTTCGTGACAATCCCAACATCACGGCCCAGCCCATCACGTGTCTCTCTGACCAGTCACCAGTGGCAGCGGTGAAGAATCTCTCCACAGTCCCATCCTACTGTTCCTCCTCGTTGGCACCAACCCTATCCCTCCCCCTCCTCCCCCTCCTCCTCCTCCCCCTCCTCCTCCTCTCGTTCCTCTGCCTCAACATTCACTTCCCGTGACGGCAACCCAAATCCAGTCCCGGGCGACCAATGCACCCCCTTCCATCCCAATCCCCATCCTTGCTCCCTAACAAATCTTGGCTGTAGGCACAAGAGTAGACCCTCCAGCCCCTCAAACCTGCTGCATTGTATGCACCCTGACCAACGCTTGGTCTGTAGAAGGGTTTCGGCCCGAAACGTTGCCTATCCCCTTCGCTCCGCACCCGCTGAGTTTCTCCAGCATTTTGTCTACCCTACGCTTAAACTGTGGATTTCAAAACATGTCTGCAACGTTACACCTCGAAGATATGAGGCAAATCAGACCAATTCTTAAAGATCTGGTCTCCCCAAGCATAAGGTGCTGCATTACCCAGAAAATAAACAGTTTCAGAACTGGGTGAGGGGTGTGTAACGATATGAAACAGGTACATCCCTTTTATCATTATTATTTAAAAATATCTTCTTTTAATTTTTTAATTTCTTTCTCTTTCTCGTCTGTATGGGCTCTCCCTCTCTCTCTACTTATTCACGAACCATCAATATCACTACTTGGCTGAAAGATGGCAGACGGAGTTTAATGCTGATAAGTGTGAGGTGCTACATCTTGGCAGGACAAATCAAAATAGGACGTACATGTTAAATGGTAGGGAATTGAAGAATGCTGTGGAACAGAGGGATCTAGGAATAACTGTGCATAGTTCCCTGAAGGTGGAATCGCATATAGATAGGGTGGTAAAGAAAGCTTTTGGTGTGCTGGCCTTTATAAATCAGAGCATTGAATATAGGAGTAGGGAAGTAATGTTAAAATTGTACAAGGCATTGGTGAGACCAATTCTGGAGTATGGTGTACAATTTTGGTCGCCCAATTATAGGAAGGATGTCAACAAAATAGAGAGAGTACAGAGGAGATTTACTAGAATGTTGCCTGGGTTCCAGCAACTAAGTTACAGAGAAAGGTTGAACAAGTTAGGTCTTTATTCTTTAGAGCGCAGAAGGTTAAGGGGGGACTTGATTGAGGTCTTTAAAATAATGAAAGGGATAGACAGAGTTGACGTGGATAAGCTTTTCCCATTGAGGGTAGGGAAGATTCAAACAAGAGGGCATGATATGAGAATTAAGGGACAGAAGTTTAGGGGTAACATGAGGGGGAACTTCTTTACTCAGAGAGTGGTGGCTGTGTGGAATGATCTTCCAGCAGAAGTGGTGGAGGCAGGATCGATTTTAACATTTAAAAGTAAAGTGGATAGGTATATGGACGGGAAGGGAATGGAGGGGTATGGTCTGAGTGCAGGTAGATGGGACTAGGGGAAAATAAATGGTGGGCACGGACTGGAAGGGCCGAGTGGCCTGTTTCCGTGCTGTAATTGTTACATGGTTATATGGATACTTTACCTAACTTTTTCTCTCTTTTCCCCTTGCTTCCGCTACTTTTCTATTATTAAATTTTAAAACAAGAAGTTGTGCATGAAATGTATTGTTATTCTTGGATTATACTTCTGTACGTGACTTCCAATAAAAATATCTTTTCAAAAAAATGCTACATCGTTCCTAGATGGCCAATTCATGTTCTAGCAGCAGAATTAGGCCATTCGGCCCATCAAGTCCAATTCGCCATTTAATCATGGCTGATCTGCCTCTCTCTCCTAACCCCATTCACCTGCCTTCTCCGCATATCCCCTGACACCCGTACCAATCAAAAATCTCCCAATCTCCGCCTTAGAAATACCCACTGACCTGTGGCCTCCACCGCCGTCTGTGGCGATGAATCCCACAGATTCACCACCCTCTGGCTAAAGAAATGCCCCATATTCTTCCACAAAATATCACGCAAAAACGATTCATTGGACAAGGGGCTGGAATCCTGAGCAAAACGTAAAGTTCTGGGGTAGCTCAGCGGGACGGGCAGCATCTCTGGAGAGAAGGAACGGGTGACATTTTGGGTCTGAAAGCCTCAGTTTCCATTCGTGTAACGTGCGTCTGTTGGAGTACAATGCCTTTGTTCAGAGCGCACCTCCACCACTGACTCAGACGCTTGCTAGAATGTGCGATGTTATCTGCCGTGCAGTCCGCGTTCAGCGCCCGTGCGGTAACCAGTACATTGTAGATGTTACTGTTAGTTTTCTTGGAAATAAAATGAGGCTTCGACCGAACCACAAAACCTCGTCTCTTTCTGCTGATTCAGCCTGAAGGTCTCCAATACGGGGTTGGCTCCGACAAGGGTCTCAGCCTCTGAAACATTAACCGATCCCCCCCCTCCCCCCCCCCATCATTGAAGATAGTTTAGATTAGTTTAGAAATACAGCACGGAAACAGGCCCTTCGGCCCACCGGGTCCGCGCCGACAAGCGATCCCCGCACGCTAACACTATCCTACACACATAATGGACATTTTTTACATTTACACCAAGTCACATAACTGCACGTCTTTGGAGTGTGGGAGGAAACTGAAGATCTCGGAGAAAACCCACGCAGGTCACGGGGAGAACGTGCAAACTCCGTGCAGACAGCACCCGTAGTCGGGATTGAACCCGGGTCTCTGGCGCTGTGAGTGAGGGGATCGCTGGTCGGTGCGGCTTTAAGAATAAGGGGTCGGCCCCATTTAGGACTGAGATGAGGAAAAACGTTTTCACCCAGAGAGTTGTGAATCTGTGGGATTCTCTGCCACAGAAGGCAGTGGAGGCCGATTCACTGGATGTTTTCAAGAGAGAGTTAGATTTAGCTCTTGGGGCTAACGGAATCAAGGGATATGGGGAGAAAGCAGGAACGGGGGACTGATTGTGGATGATCAGCCATGATCACATTGAATGGCGGTGCTGGCTCGAAGGGCCGAATGGCCTACTCCTCCACCTATTTTCTATGTTTCTATTCATCTGTTTATCATTAATGTTTTATTATTATTAATGTTTAGTGTTTTCTAAATTATTCGTTACTGTCACTGTATGTCATGTTGTTACTTGTGGGCGGAGCACCAAGGCAAATTCCTTGTATGTGAATACTTGGCCAATAAACTTACTTACTTACTTACTATGACCTGGTGGGCCGAAGGGCCTGTTTCAGCGCCGTATCTCTGAACTAATCAAAAACCAAAAACCTAAAGTAAAATACCTAAGCATGCAAGGAGCCTCGTTACTACCTTGTACGTGCGTTGTGGTTTTCAAAGTACTTCTCTGATGTCAGCAAAAAGATTTGTGAGTTGATAAAAAGGAAATCAAAATATGAAAGCCTGCAGAGGCTGAAAATCGAGGGTTTTTTAACGAGGATGTTGCCAGGACTCCAAGATCTGAGCTATACAGAGAGGTTGAGTAGCCTGGGACTCTATTCCCTGGAGCGCAGGAGGATGAGGGGCGATCTTGCAGAGGTGTACAAAATCACGAGCGGAATAGATCGGGTAGACAGACGCACAGAGTCTCTTGCCCAGAGTAGGGGAATCGAGGACCAGAGGACACATAGGTTCAAGGTGAAGGGGAAAAGATTTAATAGGAATCTGAGGGGTAACTTTTTCACACAGAGGGTGGTGGGTGTATGGAACAAGCTGCCGGAGGAGGTAGTTGAGGCAGGGACTATCCCAATGTTTAAGAAACATTTAGACAGGTACATGGATAGGATGGATTTGGAGGGATATGGACCAAACGCGGGCAGGTGGGACTAGTGTAGCTGGGGCATGTTGGCCGGTGTGGGCAGGTTGGGCCGAAGGGCCTGTTTCCACACTGTATCACTCTGTGACTTAATGAAATAAAAACAGAAATGGCTGGAAACACTCTGCAGGTCAAGAAAGAAACAGTTAATATTTCAGATCAGAAATCTAATGAAGGGTTCAAGATATGAAAGGATAACGGATTCTCCTCTATTTCTAACATTTCCTGCTTTAAAAACAATTGTAGTTGATATTCTGAACACTATTTTCTTTGGTTTACTGATGCAGCATGGAAACAGGCCCTTCGGCCCATCGAATCCATGCTGGCCAGCGATCACCCGTTCGCACTAGACCTATGCTATCCCACATTCTCATCCATTCCCTACACACTAGGGGGCAGTTTACAGGTGGCCGATTAACCTACAAACCCGTGAGAGGAAACCGGAGCACCAGGAGAAAGCCCACGTGGTCACTGGGAGAACGTGCAAACTCCACACACAGAGCAGCCGAGGGTAGGATCGAGCCCGGGTCTCCGGTGCTGTGAGGCTAGATGTCATCAGTTTATCCCTGCAAGATTTAGCTTGTACAGATAAACTAGCCACATCGACAATGCATGCGTACATGCAACCCTGCGAGCCGAGATCAAAGAGATATTACAATGGTTTGGCCTGAGCTTTTGTAGAAAAGACATAACTGAGTGTTTCTTGGTTTAATTCATGAAGATTTATTAAAGCTGGGCCAGTTTAGCCTTGTTTAGTTTAGTTTGGAAATACAGCATGGAAACAGGCCCTTCGGCCCACCGAGTCCGTGCTGACCAGCGACCACCCGTTTATGCCAGTTATCCCACAACATACTAGTGGGCCATTTAGAAACATAGACAATAGGTGCAGGAGTAGAGGCCATTCGGCCCTTCGAGCCTGCACCACCATTCAATGTGATCATGGCTGATCATCCCCAATCAGTACCCCGTTCCTGCCTTCTCCCCATATCCCCTGACTCCGCTATCTTTAAGAGCCCTATCTAGCTCTCTCTTGAAAAGTGTGGGAGGAAACCAGAGCACCCGGAGAAAACCCACACAGGTCACGGAGAGAACGTCCAAACTCCGTACAGACAGCACCCGTAGTCGGGATCGAACCCGGGTCCCTGACAGCGGCCTCTACCTCTGTGCCATCGTGAAGTCCCTGTTCCTCTTTAACTCAACTCTTGAAACATAGACAATAGGTGCAGGAGTAGGCCATTCGGCCCTTCGAGCCTGCACCGCCATTCAATGTGATCATGGCTGATCATCCAACTCAGTATCCCGTACCTGCCTTCTCTCCATACCCCCTGATCCCCTTAGCCACAAGGGCCACATCTAACTCCCTCTTAAATATAGCCAATGAACTGGCCTCAACTACCCTCTGTGGCAGAGAATTCCAGAGACCCACCACTCGCTGTGTGAAAAAAGTCCTTCTCATCTCGGTCCTAAGGGATTTCCCCCTTATCCTTAAGCTGTGACCCCTTGTCCTGGACCTCCCCAACATCGGGAACAATCTTCCTGCATCTAGCCTGTCCAACCCCTTAAGAATTTTGTAAGTTTCTATAAGATCCCCTCTCAATCTCCTAAATTCTAGAGAGTATAAACCGAGTCTATCCAATCTTTCCTCATAAGACAGTCCTGACATCCCAGGAATCAGTCTGGTGAACCTTCTCTGCACTCCCTCTATGGCAAGAATGTCTTTCCTCAGAGTCTTTGGAGTGTGGGAGGAAACCGAAGATCTCGGAGAAAACCCACGCAGGTCACGGAGAGAATGTACAAACTCCGATTTAGTGTCCTTCCTCAGATTTACAACGGACAATTAACCTGCAAATCCAAACCTCTCCGTCCCATGAAGTCCAACCTTCCCCCAACATACATTGAAACCCAGGCATCACCTCCCCATTGTGAGGGCAATAGACAATAGACAGGCGCAGGCCATTCGGCCCTTCATCGGCGACAGGAGAAGACCGTTCCAGATCGAGGGGGAGTCGGAGAGCGAGGAGTGTGTAGGATAGTGTTAGTGTGCGGGGATCGCTGGTCGGCGCGGACTCACTGGGCTGAAGGGCCTGTTTCCGCGCTGTATCTCCAAACTAAACTAAACTAATGAGCGTTACGGTGGCGCAGCGGTGGAGTTGCTGCCTTACAGCGCTTGCAGCGCCGGAGACCCGGGTTCGACCCCGACTACGGGTGCTGTCTGTACGGAGTTTGCACGTTCTCCCCGTGACCTGCGTGGGTTTTCTCCGAGATCTTCGGTTTCCTCCCACACTCCAAAGACGTACAGGTTTGTTGGGTTAATTGGCTTGGTGTAAATGTAAAAATTGTCCCTAGTGTGTGTGGGATGGAAAGAAACATAGAAACTTAGAAAAATAGGTGCAGGAGTAGGCCATTTGGCCCTTCAAGCCTGCACCGCCATTCAATATGATCATGGCTGATCATCCAACTCAGTATCCCGTACCTGCCTTCTCTCCATACCCTCTGATCCCTTTAGCCACAAGGGCCACATCTAACTCCCTCTTAAATATAGCCAATGAACTGGCCTCAACTACCTTCTGTGGCAGAGAATTCCAGAGACTCACCACTCTCTGTGTAAAGAATGTTTTCCTCATCTTGGTCCTAAAGGAATTCCCCCTTATCCTTAGACTGTGACCCCTTGTTCTGGACTCCCCCAACATCGGGAACAATCTTCCAGCATCTAGCCTGTCCAACCCCTTAAGAATTTTGTAAGTTTCTATAAGATCCCCCCTCAATCTTCTAAATTCCAGTGAGTACAAGCCGAATGGATGGTGTTACTGTCCAGGGATTCATGGTTGGCACGGACTCGGTGGGCCGAAGGGCCTGTTTCAGCACTGTATCTATAATCTAATCCAAACTAATGATCAAAGATTCTTCCTCCTCCCCTGGGACCAGGATATAAAACCTGCTCACTGCTCACTTTGGGTCACAGGCGCTAACCATGTCCTAGTTACACACTGGACTTAGTTCCTGACCTCTACATGTAACAAGGAACTGCAGATGCTGGTTTAAACTGAAGACAGACACAAAATGCTGGAGTAACTCAGCGGGACAGGCGGCATCTCTGGAGAGAAGGAATGGGCGACATTTCGGGTCGAGACACTTTCCTTCTCTCCAGAGACACCGCCTGTCCCGCTGAGTTACTCCAGCTTTTTGTGTGTATCGTGCGTCAGATGGATTGGGAACAAAGTTCCTCGCGGCCCGGGTCAGAATTCCAGGAAGGGATTGTTTATAGAAAGATAAGAGAGCGGCTGTTTACGAAAAGGTGGCGTTGGTCAATCAGTGGAAAAGCTATTTAGAATTATTCAGTTATTTCTGTTAATTTTAAGCCCTGTGTTAATTCCTGTTTGCCGAGACAATGTAGTTTTGTTAATATATTCTGTGTAAGGCAGGAAAATGCAGCGGCCAAAATGATGAGCGTACGTAAGGACTGTATACAACACGCTGGGAGAGGCCAAGTGTTTTTGTTTAACTGATTGAAAGATAAACGTCGAGATAAGTCACTGGGGAAATGTCTCACTCGCCCCAATCCAGGAAGGGTGATGATACAGAATTGGGTTCTCACAACTCTGTGTTTAAGAAGGAACTGCAGATGCTGGAAAATCGAAGGTAGACAAAAGTGCTGGAGAAACTCAGCGGGTGAGGCAGCATCTATGGAGCGAAGGAATTAGGCAACGTTTCGGGCCGAAACCCTTCTTCAGACTGAGAGTTTTCACAACTCTACCTGGATGAGGTATTCGCTCCAAGGAGAGCTGCGGGGACTATTAGTTTAGACATACAGCGCAGAAACAGGCCCTTCGGCCCACCGTGTCCGCGCTGACCAGCGATCCCCGCACATTAACACTATCCTACACACACTAGGAACAATTTGCATTTACTTTTACACCAAGCCAATTAACCTACAAACCCGCACGTCTTTGGAGTGTGGGAGGAAACTGGAGATCCCTGAGGAAACCCACGCAGGTCACGGGGAGAACGTGCAAACTCCGTACAGACAGCACCCCTAGACAGGATCAAACCTGGGTCTCTGAGGCAGCAACACTACCGCTGTGACACTTACTTAACTGAGATTCGGTATGTCCACGAGATCTGCTTGTCCATCAGTCACTGAAAGTAAGCATGCAGGCAGTGAAGAAAGCGAATGGCCTGTTGGTCTTCATAACAAGATGAGTTGAGTATAGGAGCAAAGAGGTCCTTCTGCAGTTGTACAGGGCCCTCGTGAGACCACACCTGGAGTATTGTGTGCAGTTTTGGTCCCCTAATTTGAGGAAGGACATTCTCGCTACTGAGTGAGTGCAGCGTAGGTTTACAAGGTTAATTCCCGGGATGGCGGGACTGTCATATCTTGAGAGAATGGCGCAGCTGGGCCTGTACACTCTGGGGTTTAGAAGGATGAGAGGGGACCGTATTGAAACATATAAGATTATTAAGGGCTTGGACACGCTAGAGGCAGGAAACATGTTCCCGATGTTGGGGGAGTCCAGAACCAGGGGCCACAGTTTAAGAATAAGGAGTGAGCCATTTAGAACGGAGACGAGGAAACACTTTTTCTCACAGAGAGTGGTGAGTCTGTGGAATTCTCTGCCTCAGAGGGCGGTGGAGGCCGGTTCTCTGGATGCTTTCAAGAGAGAGCTGGATAGGGCTCTTAAAGCCACACCACCCTGGCCATGCTCTAATCTCACCCCTGCCCTCGGGAAGAAGGTACAGGAGCCTGAAAACTGTGACGTCCAGGTTCAGGAACAGCTTCTTTCCTACAGCCATCGGGTTATTGAGTGAGAAGTCTAAAGAAGGGTCTCGACCCGAAACGTCACCCATCCCTTCTCTCCAGAGATGCTGCCTGTCCCGCTGAGTTACTCCAGCTTTTTGTGTCTGGCTTCAGGCTACTGAACACAACAAGCTAGGTGCAGGAAAAATGTTCCCAATGTTGGGTGAGTCCAGAACCAGGGGCCACAGTCTTAGAATAAAGGGGAGGTCATTTAAAACTGAGGTGAGAAAAACTTTTTCACCCAGAGAGTTGTGAATTTGTGGAATTCCCTGCCACAGAGGGCAGTGGAGGCCAAGTCACTGGATGGATTTAAGAGAGAGTTGGATAGAGCTCTAGTGGCTAGTGGAGTCAAGGGATATGGGGAGAAGGCAGGCACGGGTTATTGATAGGGGATGATCATCCATGATCACAATGAATGGCGGTGCTGGCTCGAAGGGCCGAATGGCCTCCTCCTGCACCTATTGTCTATGTTTCTATGTAAACTCCACCCAAACTCTGAACCACAAACATGAGATACTTGAGGATTTATTTATTTAGTTAGTTGCATTATTTTGGGATTTTTAACGTTTGTGTTTGTTTTTAAATTTCTCCACTGGGAAGACCTGTTGAACTGGAGCTGAAAGAACGAATCCCATTGTACAGTCCCGGGACCTCTGACAATAAAACATTCTTGTCTCCTGGCCTCCTCCTACCGAAGACAGACAGGCGGCTGCACAGTCGACATCTCGACCCATCTGAAGCAAGATCTGGGGGGGGGGGGGCGTAGATGGAAGTGGCAAGACGTTTGACGATCTTCCTCACTACAAGATCAATGGGAGCCGGAGGAAACGCTGGATCAGTCAGGATGTGTCCGTGTGTGAACGTTGTGTGTGTAGTGTAGTGTAGTGTAGTACCCCCTGGAGCACAGGCAGCGATAGAGAATGAACGGACGCACACCCCCACCCCCACCCCCACCCCCACCCCCACCCCCACCTCCACCCCCACCCCCACCCTCACCCCCACCCTCACCCCTCTCCCCACCCCCACCCTCACCCCCACCCTCACCCCCACCCCCACCCCCACCCTCACCCTCACCCCCACCCCCACCCCTACCCTCACCCCCACCCCTACCCTCACCCTCACCCCCACCCTCACCCTCACCCTCACCCCCACCCTCACCCCCACCCCTACCCTCACCCCCACCCTCACCCCTCTCCCCACCCCCACCCCCACCCCCACCCTCACCCCCACCCTCACCCCTCTCCCCACCCCCACCCCCACCCCCACCCTCACCCCTCTCCCCCACCCCCACCCTCACCCCTCTCCCCCACCCCCACCCTCACCCCTCTCCCCCACCCTCACCCTCACCCCTCTCCCCCACCCCCACCCTCACCCTCACCCTCACCCCCACCGCCACCCCCACCCCTCATCCCTCTCCCCCACCCCCACCCTCACCCCCACCCTCACCCCCACCCCCACCCTCACCCCTCTCCCCCACCCCCACCCTCACCCCCACCCCCACCCTCACCCCCACCCCTACCCTCACCCCCACCCTCACCCCTCTCCCCCACCCCCACCCTCACCCCCAACCCCACCCCCACCCTCACCCCCACCCCCACCCCTACCCTCACCCCCACCCCCACCCTCACCCTCACCCCCACCCCCACCCTCACCCCTCTCCCCCACCCCCACCCCCACCCTCACCCCTCTCCCCCACCCCCACCCTCACCCCCACCCCCACCCCCACCCCCACCCCCACCCCCACCCTCACCCCCACCCTCATCCCTCTCCCCCACCCCCACCCTCACCCTCACCCCCACCCCCACCCTCACCCCCACCCCTACCCTCACCCCCACCCTCACACTCACCCCCACCCTCACCCCCACCCTCACCCTCACCCTCACCCTCACCCTCACCCCCACCCCTACCCTCACCCCCACCCTCACACTCACCCCCACCCTCACCCTCACCCTCACCCTCACCCTCACCCTCACCCCCACCCCTACCCTCACCCCCACCCTCACACTCACCCCCACCCTCACACTCACCCCCACCCTCACCCCCACCCCCACCCTCACCCCCACCCTCACCCTCACACTCACCCCCACCCTCACCCCCACCCCTACCCTCACCCCCACCCTCACCCTCACCCCCACCCCTACCCTCACCCCCACCCTCACACTCACCCCCACCCCTACCCTCACCCCCACCCTCACACTCACCCCCACCCTCACCCTCACCCTCACCCCCACCCCTACCCTCACCCCCACCCCCACCCCTACCCTCACCCCCACCCTCACACTCACCCCCACCCCCACCCCCACCCTCACACTCACCCCCACCCCACCCCCACCCTCATACTCACCCCCACCCCCACCCCCACCCCCACCCCTACCCCCACCCCCACCCCCACCCCCACCCCCATCCCCGCCATCTGTCAAGTATAAACTCTAAACTGCGGACTATCTGTTGAAGGGCCTGTTTCCGAGCCGTATCTCTGAACTTTACTCAATCAACCGAGCGAGAGCAGTTTCCTCTCATCTCCTGTCACAGCCTCCAGTGTAAATATTTACAGAGCTCCAAGACTTCTGGCATGGCTGTGGTCAACTCCGGCCAGCCCAGCCACCGCTGTTGTTGTCACTGGCCTTGTTGTTTGTTGACTCTGTGAGTCAGGGAGAGAAGTGGCCTGAGCTTGGGAAACAGGCCATCATATTCCCCCCCCCCCCCCCCACACACACCCGGCACAAACTCACAATCCCTTAACCCTTTCCCTTCAAGAGTCGCGGTAGAGTTGCTGCCCGGGACTCTCAGTCTGAGGAAGGGTCTCGCTGCATTCCCTGCTGAGTTCCTCCAGCTTTCTGTGTCTTTCTTCCGTTTAAACAACCATCTGCAGGTCTGAAGGAGTTCGGCCCAAAACGTTGCCTATTTCATGCATTTGTCTTATTGCTTGTTATGTAATTTGTGATTATTGGCTATTGTGTTGTCCTGTGTTGTATTGTGGTTCTGCAATGATTTTCAACTATGTTATTCTCTTGTTTGTTTTGTAAAGCACTATGAATTGCAGTTTGTACGAATGGTGCTATATAAATAAATGTGCCTTGCCTATCTCCTTCGCTCCATAGATGCTGCTGCACCCGCTGAGTTTCTCCAGCACTTTCGTCCATCTGCAGTACCTTCCCTCACCAAGCCAGAGACCCAGGTTCATAAGACCTGCCCATGTTTGGCCCATATCCCTCTACGAATATTGATTGCTCCAACTTCCAGTATCCCCGGCATTCCCTCTCTCTCCATCCCTCCCCCACCCAAGTCGCACCACCTTCTCGTTCTCACCCAGCAAACAGCTAACAATGGCCTGTCTCCTTCATCATCGTTACTTCTTTGCATCTTTCACTCATTTGTTCTCTATCTCTCCGCATCACCGTCTATATCCCTCCATTCCCTTATTCCTAACCAGTCTGAAGAACGGTCTCGACCCGAAACGTCACCCATTCCTTCTCTCCAGAGATGCTGCCTGTCCCGCTGAGTTACTCCAGCATTTTGTGTCCATCTGCCATAATCCCCCTAACCCTGTCCAAATGTCTTTAAAATGTTGTTACAGAACCTGCCTCAACTACCTCCTCTGGCAGCTCATTCCATGCACTCACTCACCATCCTCTGTGTGAAAAGTCACCCATCTGGTTCCTATTAAATCTCTCTCAGCTCGCGTCCTGGTGCTGTAGCAACAACCTAGAGCTCAATGCTCTTAAGACAGTGGAATTGATTGTAGACTTTAGGAGAGCTCCCCCTCCCCTCCCCCCACTCACCATCAACAACACCACAGTCACATCTGTGGAGTCTTTTAAGTTCCTGGGAACCATCATCTCCAAGGACCTTAAGTGGGGGGCGACCATCGACTCCACAGTTAAAAAGGCCCAACAGAGGATGTACTTCCTGCGGCAGCTGAGGAAGCACAATCTGCCACAGGCAATGATGGTCCAATTCTACACGGCCATCGTAGAGTCTGTCCTCACCTTCTCCATCATGGTCTGGTTTGGCTCAGCCACCAAGCACGACACCCGGAGGCTGCAGCGAATCGTCCGATCAGCAGAGAAGGTTATTGGCTGCAACCTTCCCTCCATTGATGAACTGTACACTGCAAAGGCCAGGAAGCGAGCGGGCAAGATCATCTCTGACCCCTCTCACCCTGGCCACAAACTCTTTGAATCACTTCCTTCTGGAAGGCGACTCCGGACTGTCAAAGCTGCCACAGCCAGACATAAAAACAGTTTTTATCCACGAGTAGTTGCTCTCAACAGCCAAAAATCTGTAGCCTCCCTTTGATCTGGTATTTTGTTGGTTCACATCCTTGATCAATGGTGTTTTATCATTAATGTCTTATTATTATTAATGTTTAGTGTTTTCTGAGTCATTCATAACTGTCACTGTATGTCATGTTGTTGTTGTTACTTGTGGGCGGAGCACCAAGGCAAATTCCTTGTATGTGAAAACTTGGCCAATAAACTTACTGACTTACTCACCTTAAACCTATGTCATTTGGTTCTTAATTCCCCTGGGAAAAAGGCTGCGTGCATCTACCATATCTATTCCCCCCCGCGTTCTTACGCACCTCTATACGATCACCCTTCGTCCTCCACGCTGTAGGGTTAAAGTCCTCGCCTCTCCAACCTCCCCCTCTATCTCAGCCCCTTGAGTCCTGGCAACATCCTCCCAAATCGTCTCTGCCCAAATTCCTGTTTTAACAACATCCTTCCTATCGCCGGAAGACCAACACTGAATACTCAAAATAAAGCCTCACCGATGTCTTACAACGAAACAACTTCACAATAACCAAAGGTCATTTGGCAACAAATTAAATATAGTTTCATATTTTTGTCATTCAGGCCAGATTTATTGCAACTTAACCTGCCTCTTGCAAGCACGCCATCCCTTACGCTAATGATTAGTAAGAGTGAGGCACAGCGGGTAGTGCTGCTGCCTCACAGCGCCAGAGACCCGGGTTCCATCCTGCCCACGGGCGCTGTCTGTACGGAGTTTGCACGTTCTCCCCTGGACCACGTGGGTTTTCTCCGGGTGCTCCGGTTTCCTCCCACACTCCAAAGACGAGCAGGTGTGTAGGTTAATTGGCTCGGTGTAAATGTAAAATTGTCCCTAGTGTGTGTAGGGCAATGTTAGTGTGCGGGGATCGCTGGGCAGTGCGGGCTCGGTGGGCCGAAGGGCCTGTTTCCGTGCTGTATCTCTAAACTAAACTAATCATGATGATCTTTTACTAACATGCTTGAAAAACTCAGCGGTGATGCTGCCTGACCCGCTGAGTTACTCCAGCACTCTGTGAAACGTCACCTATCCATGTTCTCCACAGATGCTGCCTGACCCGCTGAGTTACTCCAGCACTCTGTGAAACGTCACCTATCCATGTTCTCCACAGATGCTGCCTGACCCGCTGAGTTACTCCAGCACTCTGTGAAACGTCACCTATCCATGTTCTCCACAGATGCTGCCGGTCCCGCTGAGTTACTCCAGCACTCTGTGAAACGTCACCTATCCATGTTCTCCACAGATGCTGCCTGACCCACTGAGTTACTCCAGCACTCTGTGAAACGTCACCTATCCATGTTCTCCACAGATGCTGCCTGACCCGCTGAGTTACTCCAGCACTCTGTGAAACGTCACCTATCCATGTTCTCCACAGATGCTGCCTGACCCACTGAGTTACTCCAGCACTCTGTGAAACGTCACCTATCCATGTTCTCCACAGATGCTGCCTGACCCGCTGAGTTACTCCAGCACTCTGTGAAACGTCACCTATCCATGTTCTCCACAGATGCTGCCGGTCCCGCTGAGTTACTCCAGCACTCTGTGAAACGTCACCTATCCATGTTCTCCACAGATGCTGCCTGACCCACTGAGTTACTCCAGCACTCTGTGAAACGTCACCTATCCATGTTCTCCACAGATGCTGCCTGACCCGCTGAGTTACTCCAGCACTCTGTGAAACGTCACCTATCCATGTTCTCCACAGATGCTGCCTGACCCGCTGAGTTACTCCAGCACCCTGTGAAACATCACCTATCCATGTTCTCCACAGATGCTGCCTGACCCACTGAGTTACTCCAGCACTCTGTGAAACGTCACCTATCCATGTTCTCCACAGATGCTGCCTGACCCGCTGAGTTACTCCAGCACTCTGTGAAACATCACCCATTCCTTCTCTCCAGAATACCATAATATCAGATAATTCGCACCCTTAGTAATTGGCACCATTTGGAAAATCACTTCTTTTTGGAGAGAAGGAATGGGCGACGTTTCGGGCCGAGACCCGAAGGGTCTCGAGCCGAAACGTCACCCATTCCTTCCCTTCACAGATGCTGCCTGACCCGCTGAGTTACTCCAGCACTCTGTGAAACTTCACCTATCCATGTTCTCCACAGATACTGCCTGACCCGCTGAGTTACTCCAGCACTCTGTGAAACGTCACCTATCCATGTTCTCCACAGATGCTGCCTGACCCGCTGAGTTACTCCAGCACTCTGTGAAACGTCACCTATCCACGTTCTCCACAGATGCTGCCTGACCCGCTGAGTTACTCCAGTATTTTCTGTCTGTGTTTCTGTACCACCTTGAACGACCTGTCCCACTCTACAAGATAATTCAAGAGCTCTCCCGAGTTAAAAAAATCAAACTCGTGGTAAGTACGCAGAATGTACGTCGGAGCTCAGGACGTCCCTTAGCGACTCGTAACACTAATGGCAGGTATTCGGGAAACGCGGTAAGCTTGTGAAGATTTGTTGACAAATATCCACGAGAACCCCGAGTACCTACGAGCGGGTATTACCGTAAATCTCTGAGTTCGAATCAGGGGAAACTCGGGAGAACTCTTGAATTACCTCGTACAGTGGGACAGGCCCTTAACGCATCGAGCATAGTGCGTCAAGCCCCTTCCAAAGACGCATCACCGCTTTTACGTAAATCCAAGTTGTTTTTGGAGAGGAGAGGAGTCTAGGTCAGCTCTCCACCAGAGTCAGTGGCCGGACCGTTAGATCACCCACAGAGATCAGCTAAACAAACAGGCGGGTGTCCTGAAAGATAAAAACCAGCGGCAACCAGGAAGAAATTACATCTCTTGGACAAAGGCTTGAGTTAACAGGAGGGAGTCTGCAGCAGTTTGAGAAAGTCCTTTGTAACATTGGGCGTTGGATAAAGGTCGATGCATTTTATTGTGGTATTGGAACTCTAATGAGTTCAGGGAAGTGTCAGTAAATAGCCAGGGAGGGGGTGGGTGGAGGTGGCATTAGGCAGGGACAGGGAGTGAGGTCAGACACCAGACTTACTGTCACCAAGAAGATATGAGCTGAGAACCCTTCTCCTCCTTGTCCTGCTCTGTAATTGGCTCGATCGCTACCAGAGCGAGCGACAGACACAATCCAATTTTACTTTACATTTGGTCGAGTTTCCAGTTTGTTGTCACGTTGACCGAGGTGCAGTGAAAAACATCTGTTGCCTGCTATCCACCGCCCCACCGAGTTACTCGAGCATTTTGTGTCAATCTTCAGCAGAAAGACCGTACGTGACAACAATTGAGCCATTTGTAGAGCATAGTTACATGATAAAGGAATCTGTCGGAGGAAGGAACTGCAGATGCTGGTTTACACCGAAGATAGGCATAAAAATGCTGGAGTAACTCAGCGGGACAGGCAGCATCTCTGGATGGAACCAGCTGCCAGAGGAGGTAGTTTGAGGCTGGGACTATCCCAGCATTTAAGCACCAGTTACACAGGTACATGGATGGGACAGGTTTGGAGGGATATGGACCAAACGCAGGTAGGTGGGACTAGTGTAGCTGGGACATGTTGGTCAGTGTGGGCAAGTTGGGCCGAAGGGAGTTCTATTCCTACTAAATCTTTTTAATGGGGGGTTACACAAAAAGCTGGAGAAACTCAGCGGGTGCAGCAGCATCTAAGGAGCGAAGGAGATAGGCGACGTTTCGGGTCGAGACCCTTCTTCTTTTTAAATGATATGACTTCAGGGCAAATCGAATTCCTCGTATGTTGCAAAACAAAGTATGATTATGATTTAACGAACACCAGTTGTGCCGCTGTTAATGTGTTCGCTTCGAGACCAGAGTGTTCCAGATCACAGCTCCCTTGGCTGAACTTGGGTCTTCTGTCAATTACTTTAATTCCCTGTTCCTCTTCATCCAGTAACTCTCTCCTTCCCATCGATTTCCTTAAAGAACCTGAACGCCCCATTTTGGACTGAGTTGAAGAGCGGGGTGGAATCTGTGGATGCTTAGATGGTAACTCGGCTTGTACTCGCTAGAATTTAGAAGATTGAGGGGGGATCTTATAGAAACGTACAAAATTCTTAAGGGGTTGGACAGGCTAGATGCAGGAAGATTGTTCCCGATGTTGGGGAAGTCCAGTACAAGGGGTCACATTTTAAGGATAAGGGGAAAATCTTTTAGGACCGAGATGAGAAAAACATTTTTCACACAGAGAGTGGTGAGTCTGTGGAATTCTCTGCCACAGAAGGTAGTTGAGGCCAGTTCATTGGCTATATTTAAGAGAGAGTTAGATGTGGCCCTTGTGGCTAAAGGGATCAGGGGGTATGGAGAGAAGGCAGGTACAGGATACTGAGTTGGATGATCAGCCATGATCATATTGAATGGCTGTGCTGGCTCGAAGGGCCGAATGGCCTCTACTCCTGCACCTATTGTCTATGTTTCTATGTAACTATTTCAATGGTTCTTCATGATCACGTTTTGTTTGGTTAAGTTAAGGTGGACATAAATGCTGGAGAAACTCAGTGGGTGAGGCAGCATCTATGGAGCGAACCCTCTTCACACTGATCTAGTTTAGAGTTTGAGCGTGGAAACAGGGCCGTGGGAATGTGGGGAGGATTAAAATCAACGAGTGTAAGAGGTGAAGATCGACGCAGGAAGCTGGAGCGAATCAGTCATCTGAAAAGTTAATAGTTCCCGCAAAAATAAATATCTTGACCCTTGCGTTTGGGAAGGGCAGAGCCGGTCAGTGATGTGTTTGTGTGTTCACCAGTGATGCACAACTTCCTACCGCCCGCTGGAACGAGGGACGCAGCCAAGAGACGAGGAAACCACTAATTAGTGGCTAAGTTTAGTCTCATTCAGTTTCCCATCAGAGCCCAAAACCAGGGGAGTGGCGGACACTGGCACCTGTTGCTGGGGACAGTCATGTCAACTATTCTAACACACGCGCTCTCACACACTCACACTCACTATCACACGCACACTCACTATCACACGCACACGCTCATGCACACGCTCACGCACACGCTCTCACACGCACACGCTCTCACACGCACACGCTCTCACACGCACGCTGTCACACACTCACTCTCACACACACACACGCTCTCACACACACACACGCTCTCACACACACACACGCTCTCACACTCACGCTCTCACACTCACGCTCTCACGCTCTCACACTCACGCTCTCACACTCACGCTCTCACACTCACGCTCTCACACTCACGCTCTCACACTCACGCTCTCACACTCACGCTCTCACACTCACGCTCTCACACTCACGCTCTCACACTCACGCTCTCACACTCACACGCTCTCACACTCACACTCACACATACACGCTCTCACATATACACACTCATACATGCACATGCTCTGACACGCTCTCACACATATGCTCTCCCACATTCGCTCACACACACACACACACACTCTCACAAGCACACATACATGCTCTCTCACACACACACTCACACTCTCTCTCACACTCACTCCGTACAGACAGCACCCGTAGTCAGGATCGAACCCGTGACCCTGGTGTGTCCCCACACTCCAAAGACGTACCGGTTTGAAGGTTCGTTGGCTTTGGTAAGATTATAAATTGCCACTAGTGTGTGTGGGATAGAGCTAGTGTAGGCGGTGATCGCTGGTCGGCGCAGACTCCGTGGGCCGAAGGGCCAGATTCCGTGCTGTATCTGGCAAGTCTTAACATCGAGCCCTGCAGGATACCATCCTACAAAAGGAGACAATGCTTTCAGAAAGACTTTATTTAATTCCCAGTATAATATGAGCTTTGTGTCATGGATTTATACAGTCTCGATAATATTGATCAGTCATAGATTTTCTTTTTCGCATTTATTCACAGTTTGGCTGCCAGAATGGCCTCGCCCTGCTATCCCTTCCTGATCTGGGATTTGAGCCTGGCTGCCTTGGTTCTTGGGGCGAGCAAGTGGCCGAGGTTTGGGAGCAAGCCAAGAGGCTCGGCTGAAGAAGGGTCTCGACCCGAAACGTCACCCATTCCTTCTCTCCAGAGATGCTGCCCGTCCCGCAGAGTTACTCCAGCGTCTTGCGCCTGTCTCAGGCTTAGTCATAGAGTGATGAAGCACACACAATCCCCCTGGTGCATTCACATCGAGCCACGCAAAGCATGGGCACAGGCCCTTTGGCCCGACTGTTCGGTTCTTGCTTGGAGTTCTTGCTCCAGTGAATGGGTGGCAGGTCCTGTCCTGGTTTTATCGGCCGGTTCCAGAGATGAAGGATCAGTAGATATACCTGGGTCTGAAGAAGGGTCTCGACCCGAAACGTCGCCTATCTCCTTCGCTCCTTAGATGCTGCTGCACTCGCTGAGTTTCTCCAGCTTTTTGTGTAACCCAAGGATCAGTAGATGCTGTGGTCGATGGTCCAGGATCTTGTGCCCCTCCAGAAGGTTAGGCCACAGTCTGCCCAACCCACCCCCTCTTCACCCAGCACCCCAAAAGTACCTGGAGATCCGTGTGAGGACCACAGTCGTCTCCCGTTCTCCCCCGACCCTCACCGGTCAGCTGGAGCGCGTGGCTCGTTGACGGAAGGAGCGGAGACATTGGACCAGGCAACCTGGCGTGGAGGTCCCAGTAAATCTCATGCAGCGGATGGCGGTGGCTTCGTCAATCTCGGCGAAGAGCGCCCGGTCGCGGGCCAGGGTGGAGCCTCCATCTTGGGTGTCCAGTTCCTGTTGGCACTCCAGGATTAAGTGCTTGGTGGACGAGCTCAAATCCCCTCGAACGTCCAGTACAGCGGAGATGTGGTGTTTACTGCGGGGACAAAGACACAACAACGTGAGACAAGAAGAGGTCCTCCCGGCTAACGATACTATTTAGTGAGATCGAGTCAAAGGATGGAAGGAACTGCAGAGGTTGGCTTACAAGAAAAGACACAGAGTGCTGGAGTAACTCAGCGGGTCAGGCAGCATCTGTGGAGAACATGGATAGGTGACGTTTCACAGAGTGCTGGAGTAACTCAGCGGGTCAGGCAGCATCTGTGGAGAACATGGATAGGTGACGTTTCGGGTTGGGGTCCTTCAGAAGATAGATCCCCACCCAAAACAATAAGATCCCCTCTCATCCTTCTAAACTCCAGAGTGTACAAGCCCAGCCACTCCATTCAGGCTAGATGCAGGAAGATTGTTCCCGATGTTGGGGAAGTCCAGAACAAGGGGTCACACAGTTTAAGGATAAGGGGGAAGTCCTTTAGGACCGAGATGAGAAAAACATTTTTCACACAGAGAGTGGTGAATCTGTGGAATTCTCTGCCACAGAAGGTCGTTGAGGCCAGTTCATTGGCTATATTTAAGAGGGAGTTAGATGTGGCCCTTGTGGCTAAAGGGATCAGGGGGTATGGAGAGAAGGCAGGTACAGGATACTGAGTTGGATGATCAGCCATGATCATATTGAATGGCGGTGCAGGCTCGAAGGGCCGAATGGCCTCTACTCCTGCACCTATTGTCTATGTTTCTATTCTCTCAACAAACGACAGTCCTGCCATCCCGGTTCTGAAGAAGGGTCTTGACCCGGAACGTCGCCTATCTCCTTCGCTCCTTAGATGCTGCTGCACCCGCTGAGTTTCTCCAGCTTTTTGTGTGTAAACCCCCGGGAATTAACCCGGTGAACCTACGCTGCATTGTTGGACCAATGGCCCAGGGGCGAGGTGTAGGGCGAGTTCTAGAGACACGGGTGCTGCAGCATTGTGCCAGGGGTCGAAGATGCCTTTGGTTGCGGAGGGAGCAGTCACGCCACTGATTCATACTGAATGAATTGCTGCTGCACATCTCTCTCTCTCAGAGAACGCAATGAATCAACTTTAGGAAACTCGAAGGGAAGGTCGGACTGTCTGTTTTCCTTGATTTTTATGGCTCTGTGGCACCCGAAATGGCTAAGAGGGCAGGAAGTGCTCACGATCTCACTTCCTAGCCTGGTCCCATGCCACTGCGTTGGACTTCCTCACTTTACTATAAGTAGGTTTCCAAATCAAACAGGAAGCGGACACTTGTGAGGGACCATCAGTGTTGACTTCACCCCCCCGTCAGGATGCTCGACAGTCAGGAAGAACCAAGCAGGGAAAAAAAAAAACAGGGTCGGAACGGCCAGTGGATATCGCTCGGCTGCCCTTGTGAGGTCTTGTCCACAGGCCAACAACATCTCAGGGCAGGCGGTGAGGGATATTTTCACATGTGTTCCCAGTCCCTGGCGTCAGCCCGCTCAATGTGCTTGGGAGTTTACTAAAAGTTCAGGAAGATCTTGTCAGCTTGAGGCATTTCTCATTGTTCGCCCGTTGCGCAAAGCTGATGGAAGGGTTCGGAGTCTTCTCAGGTTGCACAACAGGAGGCTGGGGAGGCAGAGCGATCCTTGTCGAAAGCCACAAGGGAGCAATATTCGGCCCAGTGGCAGGAATATTGAAGGTAGACACAGAATGCTGGAGTAACTCAGCGGGACGGGCAGCGTCTCTGGGGAGAAGGAATGGGCGACGTTTCGGGTCCAGACCCTTCCTCAGACTCACATACTGATTCACAGCGAGAATCTACATGGGGGGGGGGGGGGGGGGGGGATGTTACCTAATATCGGAGAACTGAATGTGCACGGTGTAAGTGTACAGGGTGTGGGTGTGTACGATGTAAGTGTGCAGGGTGTGGGTGTGTACGATGTAAGTGTGCAGGGTGTGGGTGTGTACGATGTAAGTGTGCAGGGTGTGGGTGTGTACGATGTAAGTGTGCAGGGTGTGGGTGTGTACGATGTAAGTGTGCAGGGTGTGGGTGTGTACGATGTAAGTGTGCAGGGTGTGGGTGTGTACGATGTAAGTGTGCAGGGTGTGGGTGTGTACGATGTAAGTGTGCAGGGTGTGGGTGTGTACGATGTAAGTGTGCAGGGTGTGGGTGTGTACGATGTAAGTGTGCAGGGTGTGGGTGTGCAACATGTGCGTGTGCGGTGTGGTGTGAGTGTGCAAGGTGCGAGTCTGTAATGCGTGAGTGTGCGAGTGTGAGGCGTGATTGCACAAAGTTTGAGTGTGCAGGCTGTGAGTGTGCACGGCGTGGATGTGCAAAGTGTGAGTATGCATGTTTTGGGTGTGCAAGATGTGAGTGTGCAAGATGTGAGTGTGCAAGATGTGAGTGTGCAAGATGTGGGTGTGCAAGATGTGAGTGTGCAAGATGTGAGTGTGCAAGATGTGAGTGTGCAAGATCTGAGTGTGCAAGATGTGAGTTTGCAAGATGTGAGTGTGCAAGATGTGAGTGTGCAAGATGTGGGTGTGCAAGATGTGAGTGTGCGAGGTGTGAGTGTGCAAGATGTGAGTGTGCAAGGTGTGAGTGTGCAAGATGTGAGTGTGCAAGATGTGAGTGTGCAAGATGTGAGTGTGCAAGATGTGGGTGTGCAAGATGTGAGTGTGCAAGGTGTGAGTGTGCAAGATGTGAGTGCACACGGTGTGAGTGTGCAAGGCATGAGTGTGCAAGGCATGAGTGTGCAAGGCATGAGTGTGCAAGATGTGGATGTGCAAGGTGTGAAGAGGTGCCGTTTGACTCACCGCACATCCGGGTAGCTGCTGACCAAGACCCCGACTTCCATCTGGATGGAGGTGGTTTCCTTCAGCGCGATGATCTCGGCCAGATGGTCAATGGCCGGGTCCAGCCAATCCATGGTGGACTGCTGGGGGAGAGGAAGCGAGGCCATCGTCCATCAGAGAGAGAGAGCTGGACAGCACGGGACCCCCCCCGTCCATACCCACCGCTCCGCACCCCACCCACTCCCTCTTCTCCCCTCGCCCATCGGGCAAGAGGTACAGAAGTGTGAAAACGAACGCACACCTCCAGATTCAGGGACCATTTCTTCCCAGCTGTTATCAGGCAACTGAACCATCCTACCACAACCAGAGAGCGGTCCTGAACTACTATCTACCTCATTGGTGACCCACGGACTATCCTTGATCGGACTTTGCCGGCTTTACCTTGCACTAAACGTTATTCCCTTATCCTGTATCTGTACACTGTGGACGGCTCGATTGTAATCATGTATTGTCTTTCCGCTGGCTGGTTAGCTCGCAACAACAGCTGTTCACTGTACCTCGGTACACGGGACAATAAACTACACAGAACCCAACTCTGTGCTCGGTCCACTTGCCCGCTTCTGGTTGATAGCCCTGACCTCCCGGGGTGGGGAGGGGATGGGGGGGTGGACAGGGCAGGGGGGGTGGTACGGACGGACGGACGGACTCACCAGCCCGCGGAACAGCTCCTGCAGCTTTGCAGAATCCTCTTTGAGCCGCACAGCCAGCCGGTCCCTCATCTCCTGCGACGTGCAGCTGACCCTCCCGTGCATGAGGGGCTGCAGGTACTCGGTGACCACACGCCGGTGGGCTCCGTCCACCAGGGTCTGCGGCCAGAGAGGGCGGTCAGCGACAGCGGGCACCACCGACACGGGGAGAGGCAGCGAGTGTGTCCACAGCGAGTGTGCACGGGGCCATATATCGAGTGTGAGTGTACAAGACGGAGCGTGCAAGGTGTGAGTGTGCAGGATATGAGTGTGCAAGATGCATGCTTATGTGTTGACGATGTTGAACACAGTTGCCTCGACATCCCACACCTGTCCCTGCTCACACTCACTCCAGCTCACACCCGCCCCAGCTCACACCCACCCCAGGCCAGCTAACACCCGCCCCAGCTCACGCCCGCCCCAGCTCACGCCCGCCCCAGCTCACGCCCGCCCCAGCTCACACCCGCCCCAGCTCACACCCGCCCCAGCTCACACCCGCCCCAGCTCACACCCGCCCCAGCTCACACCCGCCCCAGCTCACGCCTGCCCCAGGCCAGCTCACACCCGCCCCAGGCCAGCTCACACCCGCCCCAGGCCAGCTCACACCCGCCCCAGGCCAGCTCACACCCGCCCCAGGCCAGCTCACACCCGCCCCAGGCCAGCTCACACCCGCCCCAGGCCAGCTCACACCCGCCCCAGGCCAGCTCACACCTGCCCCAGGCCAGCTCACACCCGCCCCAGGCCAGCTCACACTCGCCCCAGGCCAGCTCACACTCGCCCCAGCTCACACCCGTCTCTCATGCAGTGATAGGCGACTTCATAACTTCATGTTCGTAAGTGATAGGAGTAGACTTAGGCCATTTGGCCCATCAAGTCTACTCCGCCATTCAATCATGGCTGATCTATCTCTCCCTCCTAACCCCACTCTCCTGCCTTCACCCCATGACCCCTGACACCCGCACTAATCAAGAATCTATCTATCTCTGCCTCAAGAATATCCACTGACTTGTGGCCTCCACAGCCGCCTGTGGCAACGAATCCCACAGATTCACCGCCCTCTGGCTAAAGACCTACCTGGTACGGCGGAGTCTTCATCTTGTGGAACTGGTTGAAATGTTCCCGAATGGTGGCAACGGCAACTTCAAAGCTCTCCGAACTCTGGAGCCATTTCTTCCTCAACAGCTTTGCAAAGTGTGGCTGGAAATGGTCACGGAGAAGGGTTAGATGGACGTTGCCAGGACACGAGGGCCGGAGCTAAAGATGTAGGTTGGACAATGCAAAAACAGGCCATTCGGCCCATCGACTCTGCGTCAACCAGCGATCACCGTACAAACACTACGGATAATGTTCAATTTTACCGAAGCCAATTAACCTACAAACCCGCACGTCTTTGGAGTGTGGGAGAAAACCGGAGCGCCCGGAGAAAACCCACGCAGATCATGGGGAGATCGTGCAAACTCCACAGGGTACCGTGAAACCCCGATAATCTGTAAATCCACAGTGTATAAAGACACAGAGTGCTGGAGTAACTCAGCGGGTCAGGCAGCATCTGTGAAGGGAAGGAATGGGCGACGTTTCACAGAGTGCTGGAGTAACTCAGCGGGTCAGGCAGCATCTGTGGAGAACATGGATAGGTGACGTTTCACAGAGTGCTGGAGTAACTCAGCGGGTCAGGCAGCATCTGTGGAGAACATGGATAGGTGACGTTTCAAGTCTGAAGAAGGGTCCCGTCCTGAAACGTCACCTATCCATGTTCTCCACAGATGCTGCCTGACCCGCTGAGTTACTCCAGAATTTTGTGCATTTAGTTTTTAGTTTTGGAGATCCAGCGTTGAAGCAGGCCCTTCGTCCCATCGACTCCACACCGATCCCCGCACACTAACACTACCCTACACACACGCTCAGGACAATTTTTACATTTACACCAAGCCAATTAATTAACAAACCTGTACGCCTTTGGACTGTGGGAGGAAACCAAAGATCTCGGAGAAAACGCACGCATGGAGAACGTGCAAACTCCGTACAGACAGCACCCGTAGTCGGGATGGAACCCGGGTCTCTGGCGCTGTGAGACAGTATCTCTACCACTGCCTCACCGTGCCGCCCACCGATTTCCTCAGGGCGGTCACGGTGGTGCAGCGGTAGAGCTGCTGCCTCACAGCGCCAGAGACCCAGGTTCGATCCCGACTACGGGTGCTGTCTGTACGGAGTTTGCACGTTCTCCCCGTGACCTGTGTGGGTTTTCTCCGAGATCTTCGATTTCCTCCCACACTCCAAAGGTTTGAGGGTTAATTGGCTTGGTATAAGTGTAAATTGTCGCTAGTGTGTGTGGGATAGTGTTAGTGTGCGGGGATCGCTGGTCGGTGCGGACTCGATGGGCCGAAGGGCCTGTTTCAACGCTGTATCTCTAAAACTACAACTAAACCCAAACCTTGTGGTTCCCTGTTTCTAACACATTGCAATTTCACCTGAACCCAAACGATGACTAAAATGAAGTAACATAGAAACATAGACAATAGGTGCAGGAGTAGAAGCCATGCGGCCCTTCGAGCCTGCACCGCCATTCAATATGATCATGGCTGATCATCCAACTCAGTATCCCGTACCTGCCTTCTCTCCATACCCCCTGATCCCCTTAGCCACAAGGGCCACATCTAACTCCCTCTTAAATATAGCCAATGAACTGGCCTCAACTACCTTCTGTGGCAGAGCGTTCCACAGATCCACCACTCTCTGTGTGAAAAATGTTTTTCTCATCTCGGTCCTAAAAGATTTCCCCCTTATCCTTAAACTGTGACCCCTTGTTCTGAACCTCCCCAACATCGGGAACAATCTTCCTGCATCTAGCCTGTCCAACCCCTTAAGAATTTTGTACGTCTCTATAAGATCCCCCCTCAATCTTCTAAATCCCAGGGGTTGTAGAGTTGACTTTCTAGAAGTAGTAAGTGAGGAAAGAAAGTTAAATATATTCCAGGCACCTTCAGTTCATTGAAGAGTTTCTCCGTTAAGAGGCAGATGCCCCGTCGCTCCACCTTGTCCAGCGCTCCCATCATTTTCCTCTTCAACTCCTGCTCATCCACGGAATATTTCTGGATCAGACGTTCGATGTAGTCTCTGCCAGACAAGATCAGGGTTAGCAGGGGGATAGCATTGGAGGATGGGCCGAATGGAGGCCTGCATTTAGAGAGAGTGCAGCACGTATTGAATGTAGCGGGTGCAGCCCAGTGTTTATAGCAGTGTCAGCCTGGTGTTTAGAGAGTACAGTTGCCGTTTACAGTAGAGACTACAGCCGTGTGTGTAGAGAACGCAGCCCTGGAGATCCTGCAGTGAGCAGGGGGTCGGGGTTGCAGTACAGCGTGCAGCAATGCATGCTCACCTGAAGGCAGGGCAGCAGTTCACGACAGCAATCGTCTGGGGAACCATGCATTCCATGCGAGCTGCATAGTCCGCAAATTGGCCAAACAGCTCCTGCACGCTCACTTGGAAACTGTGGGGGGGGAGAGAGAGAAGGGGGGAGAGGAGGGAGGGGGGGAGAGAAGGGGGGAGAAGGGGGGGGAGAGAAGAGAGAGGGGGGAGAGGGGGGTGAAGGGGGAGAGTGGGGGAGAGGAGAGGGGGGGAGGAGAGGGGGGGAGGAGAGGGGGGAGGAGAGGGGGGGAGGAGAGGGGGGGAGGAGAGGGGGGGAGAGGAGAGAGGGGGGGAGGAGAGGGGGGGGAGGAGAGGGGGAGAGGAGAGGGGGAGAGGAGAGGGGGGGAGGAGAGGGGGGAGGAGAGGGGGGGAGGAGAGGGGGGAGGAGAGGGGGGGAGGAGAGGGGGGGAGGAGAGGGGGGAGGAGAGGGGGGAGGAGAGGGGGGGGAGGAGGAGAGGGGGGGAGGAGGGGGGGGAGGAGGGGGGGGGAGGGGGGGAGGGAGAGGGGGGAAGGAGGGGGGAGGAGGGGGGGAGGAGGGAGGAGGGGGGAGGAGGAGGGGGGGGAGGAGGAGGGGGGGAGGAGGGGGAGGGGGAGGGGGGGAGGAGGGGGGGAGGAGGGGGGGAGAGGAGGGGAGGAGGGGGGAGGAGGGAGGAGGGGGGGGGAGGAGGGGGGAGGAGGGGGGGAGGAGAGAGGGGAGG